>WAAF01015306.1:71687-106146 GCA_013400475.1 Tricholaema leucomelas | reverse complement strand
CTTCCAACCTGCTTGATTCTATTCTATTCTATTCTATTCTATTCTATTCTATTCTATTCTATTCTATTCTATTCTATTCTATATTAGAGTGGAGCAAGGAGAAGCAAAGGCAGCAAGCACCCAAGAGCAAAGAGCCAAGAATTGTTTATACTTTGTTTTTTTTATCCCTTTTAGGAAACCAATGAATGATATAGACATTACCATTACTATTCTTTTACAACCAATACTCCAATTTCTCTTATCAGAATATTCTAACAAACCTTAAACCAGCACATACATATGATATGTTGACACACTGAATTCTGTTCATCCACTTTCACATTCACTTTGGGGTTGTTTCTCTTTCATCTCTTACAGTTTCCTGAGAAAAAGTTTCCAGACAACGGATTTCAAAACGCATTTCTCTAACTCCATGGATTGTACTAACAGATGGTGAGGAAAATAATATTGTAGTCCTCAGCATGTTGAATTAAGGCTCGTATTGGTTCTGCTCAGCTTTCTTTATCTTAATACCAGCTGAGAATTGGGAGTAAGGGAAAGAAATCGTGAATATGTACACTTTAAAATATTTTTATGTCACAGTCACCAGGGTCCAGTGATTAGGATCCACTAATCGTCCAGGATAGGTTGTCAGAAAAGACTCTTGGTGTATGAGTTCTTGGAGCTGTTGAAGGCAGGATTGGACATGGCACTTGGTGCCATGGTCTAGCCTTGAGCTCTGTGGTAACGGCTTGGACTTGATGATCTATAAGGTTTCTTCCAACCTTGGTGATACTGTGATACTGTGAAATATTCATACTGTCACACACATGTGTACCAAAGCACACTCACACACAAAAAACCCAACAACCATAGACTGCTACATACAACTTTTCACTTTTCTCAAGGCTTTCTTTCAGACCTGAGTTCCCTCTAAACACCATCTTTGATTTTTACAACTGGAAAGCAGTCTTCGCATCAAAGCTTCTTTCAGCCACACAGTCCGCAAAACTCTTTGGTTTTCTGTGTCTCAACATGTGCTAGTTTGAAGCTAGCTGGAATATTTTGGTGAGAAGAATTAGATTATAGCCTGTGAAAAGGAAACAATGGTGATGTCTACTTCACTTATAGGCTTGCTGAGACATATAAAAACAAGAACATAATATAGATAAGGGAGTTGCTCTCTGGCTTTGACTGCCACCCTTCTCTCTAACCTGCTGTCTGTGTAACTAATCCATCTGCTTCCTAACCCACCCTGGCCGACTCTCCAAACTCACTTTGAACATAAGGTAAAGTCTGGGATAAGGTTGAGGGGTGGAAAGGAGGTGGAAGGGTGGCTGGGAGCCCCTCCTGGGGACTCTGGTTTCTGGGAAGGCTGTTGTGTTTCTGTGTTACTTCTTAGTGTTTGTATATTTCTGTATATAGCTGTATAGCTTCCTAAAAGGGATAGGGAAACTTGCCCTGGTTTGGAACTATGATTCAGGGGGGAACACAAAATAAATCTTGTTCTACTGCTATTCAACATATTTTTACTGCTGAGTTGCCCTGCTGTTTCTATCAAGGAGACTTTTCAATTGAATTCACTCACATCTCCCTATAATCAAGAGAACAGTGTGCCATTTATTTCACACTAATAATTTCTCTGACTTATAAATGCAGCTAAATTGTTTGCAGGGAGTGACATGTCCTTAAAACCTTTCTGAATGCAGGCAATGTGGAGAAAAGATTAACCAGGTGAAGGTATGTGGTGAGGAAGATATTTACAATATTGCTTAAAATAATTGTAAACTGCTTGTCTTCCTTATATATGCTTGAGCAGGAGTTTGTGTTCATGGACTTCTAAAGTATGTCTTAGAGTTGCAGTACAGTTGAAGCTACAGGAAGAAATTTCCTCTAGGGTGTATCATAATCCAGTAAAAATTGTTATTAGTAAGGCATAATCTTTTATTGTTAGCATAACTATACTGAAGTCAGAGCTGCTCTTCCTCCCTCTTAACTTGGGATTGCTGTCTATTGAAATCAAAGTGTGATATGCTCCTTTATGCTTGCTGCTTTGCATCATGTTTAGCAGTAGCTTCCTGGAATAAAACAAGTTCTTTCCAGCCAAGGAAGAGCATTGCTACTGGGAAAAGAAATTGTAATGCTGGAAGTAATTGTAATGCTGAATTTTGCACTCAGAGATAACTCAGTGAGGTGAGAGAAGCAGTCAGCCTCAGTTGCAGCTAAGTTAACTCATGCAGTTTGCACTCCTCTGTGTCTGTCGGGCAGTGGGAAACTGATATGAGTGGAATCTGAGGGGTATTTTTGTCCTTAATGTAGCTATTTTTTCCACTCATGTTGTGTTTTGAGCAGTACTACTGTGAAGAGAATGTGGCTGCAGGGGCTATCAACTATTGCCCCATGCAGTGAGATTGAGGACGTCAGATTGAGCTTCACCTCAAGCAGTGGTTGCTGCCTCATAGCTCCACAGAATTCATCACGAAGTAGTCCAAAATGTTCAAGCACTTGGCTCCATAGCTAGCATTTTTAGATTGAAATACTTGGATCTGCATTAAAAATGGGCATTCTGCCCAAACTGGCACAGGTTTTCCAAACTCACAGAGGAGTGTGGTAAGGTTAAGACTGCTGTGGCAAACAATAATGTGGCAGAGGTACAAACCAGAGATGCTGAGGCTGAACTTGTCAAAATTGTGACTCTTCCAGAAAAATGTCTTCTTATGCTCCCAGGAAGAGGAAAAATGTCATGCCATACCATTTATTTGGTTGGCTGACATACACTCATTTTCACAACCTGATGGCCCTATTCCTTTCACATTTTTTGTTCTGCTGTCATGTCTAACGTCTTCTTGAAAGTAAGTTGCTCTGTTTAGGGTGAGAGAGGTTGTAACTTTAATATGTAATACTGGCACAACTAGCTCTGCTGGAGTGTTTCTAACTCCTAGTGCAATGCAGAGCAATAATTCATTGAACTAACTTTATGATAGCCACAAAGAAATACAGATGCTGTTTATTATTTTCTTTGGAAGCACTTAAAGGCCCTACAGGGCTTTGAAAATTACAGCTTCTGCCTAAGACTGTAAGTTGAACTCAACTTTTGAATATGTATTTTTGTTTGTCCTCTTTCCAGCTAAACCAGCCCTCTCTCAACTTTCATTGCTGCTAGCAGCTGTTGTACCTTTTGGCATGTGCCACAGTCTTGCAGAAGAAATAGAATTTGTGAAATTCTGCCATGAGAGATGAAACCTCATCCCCCATGGAGATGTTCAAGAGAAGACTGGATGAGGCATTTAGTGCCATGGTCTAGATGACTGGATAGGGATGGGTGCTAGGTTGAACTGGGATGATCTTGGAGGTCTCTTCCAACCTGGTTGATGCTATGATTCTATGATTCTAAATGAGTGATCAGCTCCAGGTCTAGATGACTGGATAGGGCTGGGTGATAGGTTGGACTGGGATGATCTTGGAGGTCTCTTCCAACCTGGTTGATGCTATGATTCTATGATTCTAAATGAGTGATCAACTCCAGTGGGGATGGGAGTGAAATGGAATGATTTCTCCAGCAACTGACCAGTAAAATATTGTTATTAAAAAAGAAGCAGGAGCTTTATAAGCTTAGCCATTGCACAGTCTGCCTGCTGTCTCTGGCATCTGCTGCTCTGAGGCAGCATTGTGGCCACATATTACTTTGAGAGAAACAAAATTTTAAGCTGGTATCAGAAATCAGCTGAAGACGTATGCTGCTTCCATCTGCTTCAAACCCTTCAGACTGGACATGTGCCATCTCAAATGACAACAGATGTCCTAGCCAACAAAAGAATATTTAAAATGAATTATGCCACATAAACAGAATCACACAAACTAACATAAAATCACCCAGATCTTTAAGTCATCCCTCACTTATCACATACACATGTGCTTCTTCATTAGATGACTTGTTCCACAAAACAATGAGAAATACTCCATGTCATGGGTTATAATGCATATAACCTCTTGTCCCAGGTTGAGAATTATAGGGTTAAAAAATCTTCTGGGGACTGGAGGATTGTTATTCAATCCCATAGTTCTGCTATCTCTTTATAAACTCACAACAAGGTCAGCTCGTTCTCCTTTCCTCCTCCTCCGGCCTTGTGTCTGGCAGCAGCCACTTTATCAGGAAGAACATGTGAGCAGTAGGCCTGTTTTGGGGCCTCCAGAGGCTTGGTTAGGCCTGGAAATTTGAATGAAGCTTATATTTACAGCTAGCACAATACACAAGCAGATATTTACAGTATATACAGTTATAGACAGAAATACACAAGGTAAAAGTAATACAGAAACACAACTCCCCTCCCAGAAACCTGAGTCCCCAGGAGGGGCTCTCAACCACCCCTCACCTTCCCCCTACCCCTCTCAACCTTACCCCAGTCCCAAGGAAGAATGGAGGTTCGGCCAAGGGGATTAAGAAGCAAAGGTGAATCAGCCACAAAAGCAAATGGAGGGTGAGGTTAGAAAGCAAGATGGAGTTCAGCCAGCAGCCTCAGCTCTCCAGCCGGCAAAGAGCTGAGAGTGAAGAGAGCAAGCAAGTGCCCTAATCTTTGTTTTGCCTTTCTTCTTTACACATCCCAGCAAGACTGTGAGGGAAGTAGACCTCACCATTGTTTTCATTTCTCAGCCTATGATCTAATTCCTCTCACCAAAACATTCTAGCTAGGCTCAAACTAGCACAAGAGGCATTGAGGTGGGAAGGGAGGGTAGGAGCACTGGGGAGTGTAGATTTAGGTTTTTTTGGGGTTGGGGGAAAATTCAAGGGAGTTTGCCAGGGATGTGGTAATTGTTTTGTAATGTCCATCTCTGTATCTCTGTCCAAATATAAGTCTGTATTTTTTTCTCCAATTTCATTTGAGAGCTTAATTTCTTTCTGTTATCTCTTAAAAACCATGACCCCTCTCTTTCCATTTTTTTTTTCCATGTGTGAAATATCTCCTTCAGTTTTTTCCTCATTCCATTGTGATTTTTCTAGCCCAAGTATAGAGTCATTGAATCATAGACCTGCAAGATCACCCAGTCCAACCTAGCACTCAGCCCTGTCCAGTCAACTAGACCTTGGCACCAAGTGCCTCATCCAGGCGTTTCCTGAACACCTCCAGGGACGGTGACTCCACCACCTCCCTGGGCAGCCCATTCCAATGCCAATCACTCTCTCTGGCAGGAACTTCCTCCTAACATCCAGCCTATACTTCCCCTGGCACAACTTGAGACTGTGTCCCCTTGTTCTATTGCTGGTTGCCTAGGAGAAGAGTCCAACCAGTAAGCAACTGTTGAACTCTTGGATTTATGTCTTAGACTTTCTGTTCCCTAGCTTCTACAAGTTTATTTTGTGATAATATGTGCTGGTTTGAGGCTAACTGAAATATTTTACTGAGAGAAACTGAATCCTTAGCTGTGAGAAGAAAGAAAAAAAACCCAACATGTGCCCTGTATCACCCATTCTTCTGCTGAGAAATGCAACTAGTCAAAATACAAATAAGAGTCATTGCTCACACACTGCTCAGCTCTCACTTTGGGCTATGCCTTCTTTCTGGTGGTCTGCTCTCTGTGGCTGACTATGCCTTAACTCTAATCTGATGTAACTCTTTTTCCTTGTCACCTTTTTGACATCTCACCTCAGATCTCCAGATTTGTCATGTGAGATACATGTGAGTAGATCTGGTTGTCTCCTCTTTAGGAGAAAGTTCTCTACAGTGAGGGTGCTAAGACACTGGAACGGGTTGCCCAGGGAGGTTGTGGATGCTTCCTCCCTGGAGGTGTTTAAGGCCAGGCTGGATGAGGCCCTGAGCAACCTGCTCTAGTGGGAGGTGTCCCTGCCTATGGCAGGGGGTTGGAGCTGGATGATCCTTGAGGTCCCTTCCAACCTAAACCATTCTATGATTCTATGATTCTATGAAGGGAGGGAAAGAGGGAGGAGGAAGGGGGAATTGGGTTGGGAGCCCTCCTGGGGACTCTGATTGTTTCTGAGAGGTGTATTGTGTTTCTGTACTGCCTTTAACTTGTATATAACTCTGTGTTTATATGCTTGTATATTATGCTAAGCTGTAAATATAGCTTCATTCTTTAACTTTCAGCTATCTGAATCTAGTCTGGGTGATTTTCTTAATTGGGAGAGGTGGGTAACTCCTAAACCATCACATGTTACCATAACTGCTGTCAGAAATACAAAAGTATTAAATTGCAGCTTCACAAGATCTCCAGGAGTGTATGCTAGATGGATTTCAAATAATTCCATTTTCTTCTTTATTATTTTTTCATATCCCTCAATTTTACTTCAATACAGTGAAGCACTCAAGCAAGTGCTTAACTGTAAGAATGTGTTCAAAGCCATCAGCCTGGAGAATGCACCAGGGAGACCTTATTACAGCCTTTCAGTATGTAAAAGGGCCTATAATAAAGAATAGGACAGGTTTTTTTAGCAGAGCCCAAGCTGCCCATAGAGGTGGTAGATGCTTAATCTCTGGAAACACGAAAGGTCAGGTTGGACAGGGCTCTGAGCAACCTGATTTAGTTGAAGATGTTCCAGCTCACTGCAAGGTGATTAGACTAGATGACCTTTAAAGGTCCATTCCAAACCAGGACATTATATGATTCTATGTTCACAAAAGGAGAGCATCCAATTTTCAAGCATCTATGTTTATGTACTCAACACTGGTCAGGCCACACCTTNGGTGTTCAGGAAAAGCCTGGATGAGGCACTTAGTGCCGTGGTTTAGTTGACTGGCTAGGGCTGGGTGGTAGGTTGGACTGGATGATCTTGGAGGTCTCTTCCAACCTGATTGATTCTATTCTATTCTATTCTATTCTATTCTATTCTATTCTATTCTATGGAGGAAAAAATCTATTGTTTAGATACTTCTACTCACAGAAGAGAGTGAGGAGTTGTTAACAGGGAAATGCTTCTCTATTTTGTGGAATTACTTTGAGTATTTTTGTTAATTAATGACAAGCATAATCTCACAGTGAATGATTTCCCTCATCACATCACTGAGCATTGCCTTTAAAGACACTGCCTTTTCTTCCTCTGGCCACAGACTAGAATATAGACTGATGCAATGAACTGGGCATATTTAAGTCCTGGATAGGTGATGGAAGATTAGTGAATGCTGTGTAAAACTCAAAACAACATTTGTTAAGATAATAGTATCCAATTCAATATCCAATGTTACCAATATCTCTGTTGCAGCCACGACTGTTAATACTGTAAAATGACTATCCCTGCTCCAAATACTCTGAGTACAGAGCTGAAGCATTACACAAAAGAGAAGAGCAATGTCAGATTGAAATAGGTCTGATGAGACACAAAGTTATAGTTGAACAGAAGAACCAGCATGATATGCAAGAACAGAATGAAAAATAGAGCAGTATCTGGACAGGTGCATTCAGTTTTCCTGCTCATGAAAGGTAATATTGCTCCCTATAAATATTGTCTCAAATACATTCCAACCATCATGAAGGCAAAAGCACTGGTACTAATGTGACAGATTATGCAAAATTAATAATCTGTATTAATTTTGATATCCAGGTGAAGATGGTTAATAACTATGAAATCTGATTATTAACATTAAAACTCACCAGAAAACTTATTCAGAAGGTTCAAAAATGCACAGTTTGGAAATTTATACATGCAGGGAACAGGCAAAACTAGAACACTTATCTTCTTAACGTGGCAAATGCAAATACTATACTGGAAGAGAAGATTCTTGTGGTTAATTATACTGCTTATCCACTAGATGAACACAGGAAGCTCCTTTCTGCTTATGGCAGTAGGCAATTGGCCAATTAAAAGAGGCATTAAGTACTTAGAAAATATCAGACAGTACCCAAAGCATGTGGAGGGGTTGCTGTTGGTGGTCTCAAAGTTGTTAGAGGCCTTGAAGTTTCCCAGGCTCTCTTCTCAGGAAGCTGGGAGTCTATAGCATAGTCTCTGACCTGGTTCCTCTTGATTCCTGATTCAGCAGAAACCTTGCAGAAGGGCAGCAGGATGCAATGCGCTGTGCAGTCTTGGCACAACGTCACACTGACTATGCAGGCTGATTGTGTGCAGGCATTCAGAGCCTGTTCCTGGTAAACTCAAGGCACTGGAGTTTACAGACAGTTTCAGGATGCAACGAGGCAGCGGCAGCAGCACACTGTGTTACCTGCTCATCCCTTTTTATCAATACCAGCCTGAGACTAATGGAACTTTGGACATCGATTAGTCAATCAGAATGATACTTTTCCAACCTTGACCTTATTAGGTGAAACCAGGGCTTTTGTTTTTCTTTCCTGTGGTTGCTTCCTGCAGCACAGAAGGAAGGCAGGCAGAGGAACATGTCTGGACAAGACAGCATCCTCAGACTCTATGGCTCCAGGTCATTTGTCCTCTTTCCCATGGTTGCTCTCCCCACAGCAACCAGAAACAGTGGATCAGGAACAGTGTGGCCAGCAGGACAGGGGAGGTTATTCTTCCCTTGCACTCAAAACTGGTCAGGCCACACCTTGAGTACTGTGTCCAGTTCTGGGCTCCTCAATTCAAGAGAGATGTTGAGGTGCTGGAACATGTCCAGAGAAGGGCGACAAAGTTGGTGAAGGGCCTGGAACACAAAGCCTATGAAGAGAGGGTGAGGGAGCTGGGGTTGTTTAGCCTGGAGAAGAGGAGGCTTCTCTGGATTGAGATGAAGAGTTTTGCTGGAAATGATCCAATGTGTCTAAGCCTAATTGCAGAAAAGTTCATCTATATGCAGATACAGCAGCAGAAAACAGTGACCTTCCCTCACCCCCTGACCCACAGCCCACCCAGCAGAAAAGACCAACACCCCGAAACTGGAGCTCAGAAGCAGCAACCGGAACAGGGAGCCTCTCATGTTACAATCTGAACTTCAAGCCCCATGATACTATGCTCCAGCCAGCACTGTCATTTTGAAGGTGGCATGATGGCAGCATGGTAATGAATATCATCAGCAGATTCAACCCCCTCCATGACAATGTCCTTTTTGAATGCATAATACAGTTAGACTGATGAGGTGACACAACCTTTGTAGCAGACAAGTGCACACTTGGGTGATTCTGCCAAATACGAAAATAAATTCTCAGTAATGCATCCCCTGAGGTTGTTCCATTCTTGTCCAGGCTAATATACGGCTATGTAACACTTAGCTTGCAGTTGCTTCTCTTGTGTCAGTCTATCCACAGGAGAAATTAAAAGCTTACTGTGTGGATTTTTCACTGGTTTAGTGGGTTTTACAAACGTCTGACTGTTAACTTCAATGGAAATAGGAACAAGTCCTTGACTATGATGCCTGTAATTCCTCTGGATTTCAACTATCTTAGTATATTGCAATTTAAATTCCTCTCTACATCTTTGTTAGCCTTCCTTTCATTTAAAAAGATCTCTGGAAGGCCTTTTCAAAGGAAGAGCTAAAGGCTAATGTAGAGAGTTAGTAAATTGTCTTTTGTATGATCAATATGTGACTTTATACACACACTGATAAACAGCAGCTGCAATTCTGTCTGGAAAAAATCTCAACCAACACTATCAATCTTCTTACTATAGGTAACATATTAATGCTTATTCTGGAGAATTACTACTGATTTGTTTGCTACTTCCTGCATTTTATAAAGGGCATAAAACCACCATTTATACATGGAGAGTAAACTCATCTTTCTGCTCAATCTTCTTCAGAGAGTTGCCTGACACTTTCACATGAATCATGCACACACAATGCTTCTGCTAACCATCATTACAGTTGCTGAAAAGCTTGAGGGCAGAGCTTGTCAACATTTTCCTTTTTAAAATGTGTGCTCTGTCTGAGCCGCTGATTGAGAGGAGTGTGTGGTACAGAGAGAGAATGTTCTTTGTACTTGAGTTACAAAGAATTTTACCTGCTTTTGTTCCTCTGCTTGTTAGCTTGTGCAGATACTGAAACAACACTAAACAATGCAAACAATTGCTTCACTTCTGACCACCTCAGTGTTAAATTTACTGTATATCTTTAACTATTTTTCCTATCAAATACCTGAAGTATACCTATGCCTCCTGTGCTAGTTTGAGCCTAGCTAGAATGTTTTGGTGAGAAGGGCTAGGTAATAGGCTGTAAAATGAAAACAATGGTGATGTCTACTTTGCTCACAGTCTTGCTGAGATGTGTAGAAAGGAAAAGCAAAACATCAGATAAAGTCACTTTGCTTGGGCACTTCGCTCTGGGCTGTGCTCTCAGCTCTTCACCTGCTGGGGAGCTGGGGCTGCTGGCTGAGCTCCATCTGGCTTTCTAACCTCACCCTCCGTTTTCTTCTTGGCTGATTTCACCTTTGCTTCTTAATCCTCTTGGCCGAACCTCCATTCTTCCTTGGGACTGGGGTAAGGTTGAGAGGGGTAGGGGGAAGGTGAGGGGGTGGTTGAGAGCCCCCCCTGGGGACTCAGGCTTCTGGGAGGGCTGTTGTGTTTCTGTATTACCTTTTTACCTTGTATATTTCTGTCTATAACTGTATATACTGTAAATATCTGCTTGTAAATTGTGCCAGCTGTAAATATAAGCTTCATTCATATTTCCAGAACCGGCTGAGTCTAGTCTGGGTGACTTCTAAAGTGTGGGGGGGCAGGGGACACTCAAACCACCACACCTCCTCATAAATTTACATCTATTCTCCTTGTATATAGCTGTTGATTAACAAAAGGTAGTTATACACAAATAGAGAGGATAAGATATTCTGGGCAACAAATCTCACTCACAGATCTCTGAAGAAAAGTTTGAAGGTCATCTTTTAAACACTTGCAGGGATGATGACTCCACCACTTCTCTGGGCAACATGTTTTAATGCACGACAACACTTTTGGTGAAGAAGTTTTTCCTAACCTAAACCTCCTCTGGCACAACCTGAGGTCATTTCCTCTTGTCCTATTCCTTGGGAGAAGAGATCAACACCCATAACAACTGAGAAAGCTCCAAACCTTTTGATAGCAATAGTGAGCAATGCCTTTACAAATTTCAGAGCAACCAATCCAAACAGAAAACTTAATCACCTCATCGAGAAAAAACGCAGGCACCACAAATATTGGCTGTGGTTTCAAGTGTACCTACATTGTACACCAAACTCCCACCAACCATGTAGCCTTTTTCATATATTAAGAAAATGCTTGAGTGACACAATCCCACCGAAATGATGTAATGGCATTCAGCAGTTTCTAGGCAAAGGTGGCAGTAGTGTTCAGAATGATTAGTAGGGACAAAAAACTGTAACATGTCAAAGCACTTTCACTTTGGTAGTACAGAAGCATAAAAAGTGATTGTTGCAAAGACCCAATCTCACATGTCTTGTGCCTTCTAACAAGAAATGTGGTCATAGCATGACAACTTGACTGCTTGATTGTTTGATTCCTCAACGTGGGTCGCTGTTATGCTGTTGTGTTTTTGATTTCTGTCTTTTACCAAAACAACTGTATGAGAAACATCTTCAAGGCATTATGCTGTGGCAGATACAGCTGCCCCAACAAATACCTGCTAAAGACCAGGGCTTAACATCACAGCCATTAAATGGTACCTTACACTCCAGGCCTTTAGCCTAATTAGAATGACAAATGACCACAGTTCAGGCTCAGACAGGGTTTATAAATTAAGCCACTTTGCAGAGGGGTTGATTTTGAGTCAGCTCCCTCTGAGCAGGTGGGTGTTGCAACCACGAACCTTTCCCTTTGAACATCATCCAAGGATACTCACTGCCCACCTTCCCTCANACCTTTCCCTTTGAACATCATCCAAGGATACTTTCATAGGTTGAATGACTACTCACTGCCCACCCTCCCTCTTTGGTGGGTGAATTTTTCTTCTGGATATATCCTTGAGTGAACTCTTGTCCTCTTGTCTGGGAGGCTTTCCCTTTAGAGAGTGAGTGTGCACACATTTTTTGTTGATCTTTCTAGAAAGAACATTCCTTAAAGCTTAGGAATTAAGTTATATAACAGTGTGTTCTAGCCTGATACCTGAACTTGTAGTTTAATCTTGTCAGGAGGAGTGCCAGGCAATTTTGGTTACAATAAATCTGCATTTCGGGTAGCTGCTGATTTCTATTTTGTGGATGCCTCTTGAGACACAGACATTAGATTATATGTACATAAAATGACTGATAAACATTCTTTAAGCAAAACATTGGGTCTCTTCATAACATTGTCTTTCTAGCATGTTAGATTTCTCTTACTGAAAATCAAACACAATGGGTTGTGTTCATGCCTAGTTACAACAATCTCTCTAGTACAAACAGCTCTGGATTGCAGGGGAAATGCAGTAGTAGTTTAAACAGTCTCCACCATATTTTATCAAAAATCCTTGTGAATTTCAGAATGCTTTCCTTTGCATTGGCCCTTAAGTACTTCATTTTCCTAATGAAAGGGAAACAAAGTAAAAAGAACAAATCTGAACCCCCTTTTTATTATTTTTACATTCCAGCAATCACAGCAAATGCACTTCAGTATCTGCTTTCAGCTTGCAAATTCATAATTTGAACTGCATGACCTGTTTGAAAGCTTTGCAGTCTGTGCATAATACCATGTGATGCAATGAAAATGAACTGAAGGAGAGCTCAGAGAATAAACAGACCACTCCAGTCTCTCCAAATGACACATGCTTGGAGAAAGCAAATAAAAACCTGGTTCAAAAGCAGCACCAACTCCAAGTTCCCTGTATCTGCCACAATTTTTAACTTGGTCTCTGCAGGAGTGGCTTGCTTCTTCCAACAAATCATGGAATCATAGAATGGTTTGGGTTGGAAGGGACCTCAAGGATCATCCAGCTCCAACCCCCTGACATAGGCAGGGACACCTCCCACTAGAGCAGGCTGCTCAAGGCCTCATCCAGACTGGCCTTAAATGCCTCCAGGGAGGAAGCATCCACAACCTCCCTGGGCAACCTGTGCCAGTGTCTCACCACCCTCACTGTAAAGAACTTCCTCCTAACATCCAGTCTAAATCTCCCCTCTGCCAGTTTAAACCCATTCCCCCTCATCCTGACATTCCCAGACCTTGTCAATAGTCCCTCCCCAGCCTTCCTGTAGGCTCCCTTCAGATACTGCAAAGCCACTCTAAGGTCTCCTCGAAGCCTTCTCTTCTCCAGGCTGCAGAGCCCCAACTCTCTCAGCCTGTTCTCATAGCAGAGGTGCTGCAGCCCTCTGATCATCTTCGTGGATCATTTATCAGATGCTTTCATTTACTGTTCTTGACAAATAGTTTCTCACATGCTGAGTGATTTGTGTATTCCACTGAATTAAATGCAGGACTAGTAGATTTCAAATCTCTAACCACCTTTTTTTTTCCACGTTGAAATATTTTTTCCTTGGGTTCATGATCAGCCTTCACAGTTCTTGGAAGGCCCCATGCAAAAACTTCCAAGGGATCAATCCATATGTCTTCTAGGAGATGCAGGACCTTTAGCAGAGTCCTCCTACTTTCCCTCTATTGACTTTCACTCTTGTGCACTTGAGTGCACTCTTGCACTAAAGGTACACAATGTTCTACCAAGCTAAGCCAAGCCATGAGTTTGTCTTAACTATGACAAATTCCTTTCTCCATTCGTGGCCCGAGTGAATGGTGATGGTAAGAAGTATGCCAAACTTGTAATCTGAGATTAAAAAATCAAGAGGCAGAAATCTTTAGTGGAAACTGTCTTAGTTACCTGCTGCACCAGAGAGAGAGTAACTGTGGCATAAACTCCAGAGGCGATTTTTCAGTGAATGACCACAGACATAGCTGTACAACTGTGTCAGAGAGGTAGGGAGGACCTTGTTCCATACTGAAATATTTAACGTGCGTCCAGAAACTTTTCAACAGTTATGCCCCTGTGTTTCTTTGAGGATATGCATTTGAGCTTTTATCACATAGCCTAATAGGAATGACTCAAACAGTGGATTTCATTCCATGCAATTATGAATGCCTATTAGTCAAAATAATAAAGGACATTGCTATGCTGCAGAGTTTGCTATTGCTTTGCTGTCTCACTGCTGAAATACGTTTCCTTGCTTACATTCTCCTCACTGAACTTTAAACATGCAAAACTTAGTCTTTCATCTGGTACTGCTCTGTTCCAAGAACAGGAGAAATGTTTTAATAGATGAATAATGGATTCCTCAGAAATGAGCACTAATGACTGCAAACACATAAAGAAATTAGGTTTAATTAGTGCTGTATACAAGTCATTACCATTTTTAAGCTGTGTGAAAGATGCACCTGAAATAATTCATTCATATACTAGCTGTCTCTTGGTGGCTGCATTGTCTCTGCTTGTACTGGGAGGCCTGAGATCAGTGTGTTGTTGGCAGTAACTCAGCCGGGATGCAGGTTTGCCTGGGTTGTCTCAGGTCAAAGAGCACAGAACAGACTCAAAGTGCAATGTCTTGCTAAATACAGTATTTAAGTAGAGATTTTTTCCTCCCCTTGGTAGACATCAGGCTATGAAACATTCTGTGAAACCACACATTTGGGCTCCTTTCTTGTTATGCTTGTCCTCATTGGTGACACAGGCAGAGACGTCGAAGCTTTGAGGTTAGTGGAGAATAATGTAAAAGGAAGAAATGATAACACTTTTTTTTTTCAAGTTCAAGAAAGAAGGCAGTAATGGTGGCTTAAAATAATCCTCTTGCCCTGCTTTTCTCCTCACCACCCATTTAGAACATTTTGGAAAGGATGGCAGAAATAAGTATGTTTGCATGCCTTGCTGTCGCAATCCCAACATTGGGAAGGAGATGTAGTTAATTTTTTAATACTCCAGTGAGTGAAATTAAGGCACAAACGAGGCCATATATCAGGACAAGACTATTAAAGAGAGAGAAATGGAGCAAACAAGAAAGAAAGAAAGAAAGAAAAAAAGAAAGAAAGAAAGAAAGAAAGAAAGAAAGAAAGAAAGAAAGAAAGAAAGAAAGAAAGAGAAAGAAAGAAAGGAAGGAAGGAAGGAAGGAAGGAAGGAAGGAAGGAAGGAAGGAAGGAAGGAAGGAAGGACCATAGAACACAGAAGGAAGGAACATAGAACTACAAGCTGTTAACAAAAATTAAAACAAGGCAGAGAAGGATTTCTAAAGGCTGTGCCAAGGAAACAGTTGAAGAGAGAAGAAGGAAATGAAAATCAGAAGATGGTGTAATAGGCACCAGCTGAGAATAATAGTTAAATAGAGATTCCTTCTGATGGTACTAAGACAGCTGACAGGCCCAGATGGATGAAGGCGAATGCATTCTGGGGCTTGGTGCATTTGGTTTGGCTGAGCTGGACTTAATTCTCCCCAGAACATCTTTCTAGTGCTGTGTTTTGCAGTGCTGTAGCTGGATGTTGATAACACACCACTGTTTTGGCTAATGCTGAGCCAAGCACCAAGGCTGTGCTTTTCCAACATTTTCCCTACAACAGTTGGCTGAGGGATGGGCAGGATCTCGGGAGCGGCACAATTGAGCCAGCTGACCCAAACTGACCAAAGGAGTATTCCACAACATATGACATCAGCTCAATGAAAGAAGGAAGAAGGAAATTGGAGGGGACATTCATTGACAGTGTCTGTTCTCAGGAGCAGCCACTATGCCCTGCTTCCCAGAGAGTGACTGAACATTGTCTGCTGATGCGAAGTAGAGAATAACATCTTTGTCTGCTCTTGCTTCCATAAGCAGCCTTTGCTTTTGCTTTGGTTATGTTTTCCCTCTACCCTGTCTCTAAGAAAGAGAGTGATAGAGTAGCTTTGATAGGCATCTGGCCCCCAGCCAGAGCCAAACTACCACATTTGGTGAAGAGTAATGGGTTAATCTGTTGCAATACAAGCTATTCTCATCTATAAAATGTATGACCACATGAAATAGCCCTTGGAGCAAGACCTTCAGAAGGAAAAAAAATGCCTGTCAATGAATGAAGGAAGTATGTGTCAGATTTCTAAATAGTGCCAGCTGGCTGCCTTGTTTCTCATGTTTAGGCTATTACCACAATGCCATTTTCTTCTGTGTTACATTTAGAGCCTGGTGTTAATGCAGCCATACATGGAGAAGTTAGTGAGAAGGAGAAAGAGAGAAAATAAATCAGAGTGCATGGGAGATCAGAACAGCTAAGTATCTGAGGCAGACTAGAAGGTGGCAGACTAGGAGGTGACAGAAGAACGGTTAGGAAATGTGTAGGTCTACAACAAGAAAAGAAATGTGGCAGAAAGGAAATGCAGCCAAGCCAAGAAAGGCCCAGATAATGTTGTAGATGTACTTTGTGAAAAGAGCTGTGAGGCCAGGGAAGGAGAGTCAGTCCAAGGTCACAGAGGTGCAGGAGCTGTTGTGTGATGCTGGCAGGCTGGGAAAACTTTGGATCCCAGGGGCTGCAGGGCTGAAAGAGTGATGGACTACACACAGAATCAGTCTCTGATACTCTAAAGTGGTATGTTTTTATAGAGATATTTATATTGTAGAACCACAAAATTACAGAATGGTAGACGTTGGAAGTGGCCTCTAGAGATCATTTAGCCTAACCCCTATGCTAAAGCATGTTTGTCTAGGTCAGGTTACACAGGACCATATCCAGGCAAGTTTTGAAAACTTCCAGAGGAGGAGACTCCACAACCTGTCTGGGCAGCCCATTCCAGTGTTTTAGCACTCTCAAAGTACAAAAGTTTTCCCTAACGTTTATGTGGAATTTCCTGTGGCTAGTTTGTGTTTATTGCTTCTTGTCCTATCATTGAGCATCACTGAAAAGAGACTGCTTGACTCCCATCCTTTAGATATTTATAAACATTGATGAGATCCTCTTTCGATGTTCTCTACCCTCAAGTCTCAGCTCTTTTTTTGTAAGGAAGATGCTCCAGACCCCTAACCATCTTTGCAGCCCTCCACTGGACTCTCTCCAGGAGTTCCTTGTCTCTCTTGAACTGGAGAGGCCAGAAATGCACATAGTACTCCAGATACTGCCTCACCAGGGCAGAGTAGAAGGTGAGGAGAAACTCCCTCGACCTGCTGCTTTTGCCTTTTTTTAGTCTGGAGAGTATTGTCTTTTTTTTAGACTGGAGAGGCACTGACTTTCCTCTAGTCCTCAGGCACCTCTCCTTTGTGACCTTTGAAAAGTGATGGAGAGTGGTGCAGCAATAACATCAGTGGTCTCTATCTACACTTGTGGGTGCATCCCATTGGGGCCCATGTATTTTTGGATGTCCAACTTGCCTAGCTGCTCTCTAACCCTGTGCTCCTAGACCAAAGAAGAGTATTCCTTCCTCCAGACTTTTTCTTACCTCCAGGAACTGGGATTCCTGAGGACCCACCTTAGCAGTAAAGACTGAAGAAAAGATAGCATTTGGCAATTCCTGCTCTGTATCCTAAATCACCAGGGCATCCACCTCATTCATCAGTGGGTCCACATTTTCCCTAGTCTTGCTTTTCCTATTCTTGTACTTTGAAGAAGCATGTGTTGTCTTTTAGACTCTTTGCTAGATTTAGCAATATGTATCCATCATTATTGTTGAGAAGTACTAGACACAGCCTTGAGAGATGATAATTGTAGTGCAGCTTAGTTCCAACTTTAGAAAATGAAAACTGAAGAAAGAACTCAGACAGACCGAAAATGTAGTAGAAGTTTAACAACAATCTTTCCTTGACCTTCTGTTGTGCTCAAAATACAAAACCACATGCAGCAAGTAAACTCAGGCCAGTCATTCTGTGGACACAAGTGTAATATGGAACCAGCACAGAGAAGTAATTAGAGGAAATTACTATTCACTGTATTTAATAGNTGAATCAGCCAAAGCAAATGGAGGGTGAGGTTAGAAATCAAGATGGAGTTCAGCCAGCAGCCTCAGCTCCCCAGCAGGCAAAGAGCCGAGAGCACAGCCCAGAGTGAAGTGCCCAAGTGAAGTGACTTTATCTAATGTTTTACTTTTCTTCTTTACACATCTCAGCAAGACTGTGAGCAAAGTAGACCTCACCATTGTTTTCATTTCTCAGCCTATGATCTAGTTCTTCTCACCAAAACATTCTAGCTAGGCTCAAACTAGCACAATAGGAAAACAAAAAGCAGTTTTCCAATTTTGTCATTTTGACTGTCATCCTCAACGAGCGTCTTGTTGAAAATGTGATGAATAGTCCAATAGTTATGACACAGAAGCATTCAGCAAGAAGCATTGCAGAAATTATTTTCCCTGTAGTTTATATCCACAAAGTATCATAAATCAAGCACAAGTTACTGCCAGACAATAAAGAAAACGGAAAATACACTAAAGAAGTGCCATGTGTAAATGAAATAGACTGTGTGTGGTGCTTAAAGATGTGTTGAGTATAATAGGAACATTTGTTCCTGTATCCAGTGCCAGGGGAAGTATAGGCTGGATGTGAGGAGGAAGTTCTTCACAGAGAGAGTGATTGGCATTGGAATGGGCTGCCCAGGGAGGTGGTGGAGTCACCGTGCCATGGTCTAGTTGGCATGGGTGCCATGGTCTAGTTGACTGAATAGGGCCGGGTGCTAGGTTGGACTGGATGATCTTGGAGGTCTCTTCCAACCTGGTTGATGCTATGATTCTATGATTTAAATGTAGCTGATATTTCTTACTGGGTGATATACATATTTTGATGTCATTTACTTCAAAGTGACCACTTGTCTAGGCACTTTACAGAAGTTGGGAGAGATCTTCAATAGTGAAAGAGTAAATTCTGAAGAACGAAGTGTAAATTCTGAGGATCTGATAATCTGTTAAGCCAGAAAATTTTACAGTTGCAGATGTCATTAAAAAGAACAGCTGAAACTATTCTTGAAGGAAAATATGAGTGGGTGATAGGAGAGTCAGGCTTTAAGTCCATTTGGCTTCCCGAGATTGTCTGTAATAAGGGTGCACAGATGTTAGCCTGTCACCTATAGCAGCCGTACAGTGTATTAGTTTAAGCAGTTTAAAATTTGTTCTTAAGTATACTAGGCTTCCATTAAAATATTTGTATGACCCATTTTTCCTTTTCCTATCACTGGGCACCACAAAAAGTGGCACCACCTTCATCCTGACACCCACCTCTCAGATATTTATAGACATTGATAAGATCCTCTCTCAGCCTTCTCAAGACTAAACGATCCCAGGTCTCACATGAACGTCTCTTTCATGGGAGAGATGTTCATGTCTCATAGTCATCCTCTTAGCTCTCTGTTGGACTCTAGCAGGTCCCTGTCCCTCTTGAATTGAAGAGCCCAAAGCTGGATACAGTATTCCAGACGAGGTCTCAACAAATCAGAGCAGAGGAGGAGAAGAACCTCCCTAGACCTGCTGAACATACTTTTCTTAATGCACCCCAGGATGCCATTTGCTCTCTTGGCTGCAAGGACACATTGCTGTTCCATGAACAACTTGCTGCCCACTAGCATTCCAGGGTTTTTGTCTGTGGAGTTTCTTTCCAGCAGGATGACCCCTAGTCTGCACTGGTGCCAGGTATTATTCCTCCCCACATGCAGAACTCTGCTTTTGTCCTTATTGAACTTGGTAAGGTTTACCTTCATCTAGCTCTCCAGCCTGTTCAGATCTTGCTGGATGGCAGCACAGCCTGAAAGGGTGTCGGCTACACCATCCCACTTTCATACCATCAACAAACTTACTGAGGGTACATTCGATCCCCTCATCCAGGTCTCCGATGAAGACAGTGAATGAAACCGGACCTAGTGCTGTCACCTGGAGAACGAGCCACAGGCTTCCGAATGGACTCTGCACTGCTGATCACAACTTTCTGCTCAGCTGTTGAGCCAGTTACCAATCCACCTCATGGTCCAATCATCTAACCCACTTTTCTTGAGTTTACCTATCAGGATGTTATGAAAGACAGTATCAAAAGCCTTGCTCACAAGTTAGGGAAAGGATCAACTATTAAAATGTTTCCTATTTTTCCCTTGTTTCCACAGACAGCCACAGCTGGAAGCAGAATAACATTAAATAGTCTGAAGAAGTATGACTGTTTTTAAACTATACTATTTAAACTATACTATAGACGAGGGAAGTTCTTCTTCCCCTGTACTCAACACTGGTCAGGCCACACCTTGAGTACTGTGTCCAGTTCTGGGCTCCTCAACTCAAGAGAGATGTTGAGGTGCTGGAACGTGTCCAGAGAAGGGCAACAAAGCTGGTAAGGGGCCTGGAACACAAACCCTATGAGGAGAGGCTGAGGGAGCTGGGCTTGTTCAGCCTGGAGAAGAGGAGGCTGAGGGCAGACCTCATTGCTGTCTACAACTACCTGAAGGGAGGTTGTAGCCAGGTGGGGGTTGGTCTCTTCTCCCAGGCAACCAGCAACAGGACAAGGGGACACAGCCTCAAGTTGTGCCGAGGGAAGTATAGGCTGGATGTTAGGAGGAAGTTCTTCACAGAGAGAGTGATTGGCATTGGAATGGGCTGCCCAGGGAGGTGGTGGAGTCACCATCCCTGGAGGTGTTCAAGAAAAGCCTGGATGAGGCACTTAGTGCCATGGTCTAGTTGACTGGATAGGGCTGGGTGCTAGGTTGGACTGGATGATCTTGGAGGTCTCTTCCAACCTGATTGATTCTATTCTATTCTATTCTATTCTATTCTATTCTATTCTATTCTATTCTATTCTATTCTATTCTATTCTATTCTCTTTTCCCCAAAGGAATAGTATTGAAATTTGTATAAGGTTATGATGTATCATCAAAATGGAGACTCAAATGCTAATGTAGACACACCTTCAGATCATTGAAGTCTAAAATACTAAAAATAAGCATCAAAGAAGACGACAGAGTTGAAAGAAAGGTTTGTAGGTGCTGTTTAGCTTGCTGACTACACAAAGTCCCTCCTCCGTGTACTGGTTTCGCTTTCCCACAAGGTGTCAGGAGGGATCTGGAGGCATCTGGAGGCTGTGGAGCACCAATAATTTAATGCACTCTGACAGCAAAAACTATAGCACAGCCACCACACTTACCAAGGGAGTCTTATCACAATGCAAAGTCACCAACCTGAATGACAAATGAAATGTTTGTAGCTCACTACCCTAATCTCATCAGCTTTGCTCAGGAGTTTGATGCGTGAGGATCAGATGGAAGCTCAGCTGTTGTGCCAAGCAGGGCACAAGCACCTAGAAATTAGGCACTCTTGTTCTGTTGGGGATGCGAAGTCCAAACACAGCTGTCTGTCATGCCCATATTACTTTTTCTTTCCAACTGTTTATGTGCCAAACCTCAATGTTTTCTTGGTAAATTTTCTAATGAGCTTTCTAATTAAATAAAAAAAAATGGGTCAGAAATGGTTCACAATTTAAGGATGTTTCCTTGTGGTAGCTGTGCCATAGCTGCAGCTGTTTTCAAAAATAACAAATTCTCCCTGGATTTCATATTTAGAAGAAGGGAATATGCCTCTACATTTGCTGCTTTTCTGTTTAAATGTCACATTTGGTGTTGCAGAGTTCTGATAAAAAGATTTTTGGACACCAATGGTGTAGACATATTTTTTCCAGAGAGTTTGTTCAAAATATGCAAGTAGAAGGTCATTAAGGAACTCAAGTAAAACTCCTTATCTTAGTGGACCAGCTTTGCTTGCAGTAGCTTTATCTCTTAGCACTCTACACAGAGATGATTTCTTACATCCCTGGATGCCAAAGATTTTACTTTTATCCCATGAACTTTGGTTTATATTGCTCCCACAAGCAATGACCCGTTTGGAATCATGCCACAGTCTGACTCACTGACTTCTGCTTTCTATTAATTTTATTGGCCCTTCCACTGACCTCCCAGACAAATATTAGGTAATGTTTCTTCTACTTGTACTGGATTGATTGTTCTCTTTCTTTTGCTTACAGAGTCTTCTTTGTTTGATGCAATAGATTGCTACCCTTTTTGGTCAGCTTTCTTATTTTTCTTAGCAAGTGGAGTAGTCTTAACTTGCTGTTACTGGCATTGGCCCATTTTCTTTCATTACCAGGAGGCCTATGAAAACACAGAGTTTTCATTTCCACCGTAAAACCAAAACAGCTGCTAACTCCCCCCAAAAAACCCAACCAAAACCCAAAAAAATCAAGCCAGTCAGAAGACATTTTGTAACTTCTTCTTCTTGAAGGAAGACTGTGAAATATGGCACCTAATTCCATATGAAGTGTTCTATTCACTTTGAAAATGCCCCAAACACTAAAGCAAAAACAAAAGCAGGTCTTTGATGTTCCAGCCTTCTGCAAAGCAGGAAGCAGCAGTTATGGTTCTTTTTGACCTATGACTTTAAACAGTCACCTTTTAACTTTCTGGGAAATTCAGCTACCGAAACTTTCTGCCATGAGTTAAATATCTTAAAGTCAATTCAAACCCAACTCTTCTGGCCCTTCCTGCTGGAGCTGCTTCACTTTGAATAGACCACAGGGTGTGTGCAATGTAAAGGAGGAAATTTCAGCCTGTTGAGTAGGACCAGAGTAGATACAATTTTGGCTTGTGCTTCAGCAAATATCTTTAGATTCTTTTGTGTATGTGTATATGTATATACGTCTATGTACATGTCTGTATCTACATATGCAGACAATATATCTATATTTGCATATTACAATATGTAAAAAGCCCACGATTCATCTGTATAAACACACCTGTATTTTTAAATACACTTATCACAGTATCACCAAGGTTGGAAGAGACCTCATAGATCATCAAGTCCAAGCCGNTAGGGCTTGTGCTCCAGGCCTCTCACCAGCCTCGTTGCCCTTCTCTGGACACATGCCTGTACATACATAAGCAGACAATATACCTATGTTTGCATATTACAATACATAAAAAGCCCACATTTCATCTGTATAAGCACACCTGTATTTTTAAATACACTTATGAAAACACATGTGTGTGTGTGTGTGTGTGTATATACACACATACATATATATATGTATGAAGGCAGATTAGGAAAGATATCACCTCTCTTCCCAGGACAGAACTGCTGTAGGCTCAGGGAAGCAAGGCGGAAGGGGCAGGAGGTGGCAGCTACATTCACAGTGCGTCCTCATAAATTACTCTTTCTAAAAGTGCAAGGAGTCACTTTTTTGTTTTGTGAAGTCAATAAAATAATTTTCAAATAAAGCCATGGAGCTTGGCAGCAGTCAGCCCAGCACTGCTGCTCCAGAGTATCCTCAGTTACTTCACAAAGGATCAAGAAGAGCTGGCATGTTCTTTGTCTTATTTTTATTTTAGTCTTATTGATACTATTTTGAGACCCATTGGTACTCACTGTGTCCCTGCCCAATAAACTATAGTTCCCACTGTTTCACCCAATTCAATTAGTTTTTAAAGGCCCTTTCTGAAGGATAAACATTAACCCAGTGAATCCTCCTGGTTTGTTTTCAGTGATTTCATCTTCTCCTCTATCTTTAAAACTTTAAGAGTTCTTTGGTAACTGCTTATTTTATCCAATCCCAGCAATAAATTATTTCCTGAAACACAGGACAAAGTGTTTCTCCTTCTACTTCTCTCCTACTTCTCTTATTTCTCTTCCTCCTGTTATTAACTTCCTCCCCCCCTTCCATTACTGAAAATTTACCAGACCAGCTCAGGTGGCTTGAAAGTAAGATAAAGTTATATTTACAGCAAAGCAAAATTTACAAGCATATCTATACAATATATTTACAAGTATTTACAATTACATACAAATTAGAAACAATACAGAGATTCAAACTTCCATCCCAAACAAAGGAACTGCCCAGAATGGTCTCAAAGACTCTCTCTCTCTCTTTCTCGGACAAAACAACCAGCAAAGCTTATTTGTTATCTGCTGGTGAAAGATATTAGAGAAGATTGAAGGAGAAGCAAAAGGAAGAGGTGTCCCAGTACAAAGAGAGACAAATTATTTACCCTTATGCTTTTTACCCCTTTTAGCAAATCAATGAATGATACAGACTTTATCATTATTATTTTTTTACAACCAGTGATCTAATTTCTCTCATTAAAATATTCCAATTAGCCTCAAACCAACACACTGAGTCAGAATTATTCCTTTAACTAAGGCCTATTGCAAATGCACACTAAAAGTAAAAATGAGCCATTAGTTTGGTTGCCATCACAGCATTCTTCCAAAGTTGAGGGTTTTTTTTATTTTCCTCTTTCCTCCTTTGATACAGGCTTGTATGTATAAAATAGAATAGAATAGAATAGAATAGAATAGAATAGAATAGAAGCCCCAAAATAGAATAGAATAGAATCAACCAGGTTGGAAGAGACCTCCAAGATCATCCAGTCCAACCTAGCACCCAGCCCTAGCCAGTCAACTAAACCATGGCACTAAGTGCCTCATCCAGGCTTTTCTTGAACACCCCCAGGGACGGTGACTCCACCACCTCCCTGGGCAGCCCATTCCAATGCCAATCACTCTCTATGTGAAGAACTTCCTCCTCACATCCTCACATCCAGCACAACTTGAGACTGTATAAGTATGATTGGTTCCTTTTATGTAGTGAGAATTAGCATAGTAGCAACTGAACTGGTGCAGCTCAGTGCAGTTACATGGATTATTTAAATTGTTGAGATATCTAAGAAGAAAAGTTTCTTGAAATGTCACCCAACTTATATTACACAAGTAATCAGTAAGTATGTGCTGATATATAACCTCAGTGACAAATAGCCTTGAAAATAACCTATAGTTGGTTAACTGTACCAAGAGATGGTTTGATGACTAACATGTCAGCTCAGAAAGTCTGACTGCACAGTTATCTGTTTGGAAAAGGAATTATGTTTCATAATACTAGCAATTCAAACACCATGAAAACAGAATTTACTCTGCAGTGATGCAGGATTTGGTCATGCCTTTGAGGCACTGAACTGCAGCAGAAGCACTGCGAGATTACCAGAGGCACAGTGCCTGATAAATGTCCCAGCAAATCCAACTGGAACTGTGTGCTCTGAGGATGGTGCTCTGTGATTTGAAAGGAGGGGGCCAATCTCAAGTGGAGGGGGCTAATCTCTTTTTGGTGCTGCACAGTAATAAGACAAGGAACAATGGATACAAACTTGAACATAGAAAGTTGTCACGGTCCAGGGGTGGTTAATTTGGCATCCCACCTGGTCCTCTGTTGTGGAGGCAGGGAATTAACGTGGCTGAGTCAGGAAATATATAAAACCAGAATTATTTTATTTTCCTGAAACCCTACCCCCAAAACTATATAAAATAATAAGCTTACTACAGGCCACTGCAGCTATTAAAACAGGGGTCCTCAAACTATGGTCCACAGGCCGGATGTGGCCCCCCAGAGCCCTCAATCTGGCTCGCAGGTATTTACAGAAACCCCCCCACACCCTCTCCACTGGGGGTTTGGGGGGAAACCAAGCAGCCACTTCCTGCCACTTAATCTGCCCTCTGGCCTCCCAGGCACCCACTGGGACTGGACTGGAACCAAACTGCAGCCTGTCCTCCGACACTACTGGGCTGGAACCAAACTATAGTCTGCCCCTCGACACTACTGGGCTGGAGCCAAACTATAGTCCAGCCTCTGACACTGCTGGGCTGGAACCAAACTATAGTCTGCCCCTCGACACTACTGGGCTGGAGCCAAACTATAGTCCAGCCTCTGACACTACTGGGCTGGAACCAGACTATAGTCTGCCCCTGACACTGCTGGGCTGTAACCAAACTATAGTCTGCCCCTCGACACTACTGGGCTGGAACCAAACTATAGTCCGGCCCCTGACACTACTGGGCTGGAACCAGACTATAGTCTGCCCCTGACACTGTTGGGCTGGAACCAAACTATAGTCTGCCCCTCGACACTACTGGGCTGGAACCAAACTATAGTCCGGCCCCTGACACTACTGGGCTGGAACCAGACTATAGTCTGCCCCTGACACTGTTGGGCTGGAACCAAACTATAGTCTGCCCCTCGACACTACTGGGCTGGAACCAAACTANGGAACCAAACTATAGTCCGGCCTCTGACACTGCTGGGCTGGAACCAGACTATAGTCTGGCCTCTGACACTACTGGGCTGGAACCAAACTATAGTCCAGGCTCTGACACTGCTGGGCTGGAACCAGACTATAGTCCAGCCCCTGACACTGCTGGGCTGGAACCAAACTATAGTCCAGCCTCTGACACTGCTGGGCTGGAACCAGACTATAGTCTGGCCTCTGACAGTGTCTGAGGGACAGTGACTGGCCTCCTGTTTAAAAAGTTTGAGAACTCCAGTATTAAAAGGTACCATCACACCTATTCAGGTGTATGCTTAATTAGTTTGCAATCATGGAAGTGTAAGAAGAAACTGAAACTGATAAGAGATCTGCCTACATGGCACGTAATAGATGGTCACTTTACAAGAGAAGAATTCCCTGTACTATTGCAGCGTAGGTGATACTAACACCTGCTTATGCTAACTTGACACTCTTGACTTTTAAAAATAAAAAAGGGGGAATTATCCAGATACATCATGCAGAGAGATTCATCCTAGAAAATGCCAATAGATGCGTTAGTGTAGGGAAGGAATGTGTTTGTTTGTGTTGCCTACAGGTTCTTGGATGGATGCCAGCTTGTTACATCCAGCCTGATTCCGGCAGTGCGCAGAAGTCTTGCTCAGATGGCTATGCAGACACTGGCAAGAAACTGAAATGTATCTAGGCATATGGGTGGTGTTAACCTTATTGACATCAAGCACATCTATGATTGTAACCCATAAGCATAAATGAACAAAGGGAAGTGTGCATGCATGGAATGATAGCTGCATTATCCTGATACTATGCTAGGAGTTATTTCTGCACAATCTTTAGCCATGCTTAATGAATTGGGTTAGTGCAACAAGTAAATGCTATTTCACAAGCTTTGAGCAATCTTTTTCGGTGAGACAGACAATGCTGCATAATAGAGCTGCCGGCAACCTTTGTTACCAGCTCAAGTGCTAGATGCATTCATTGGTAAAGATGGAAACAGCTATTTTGTTGTTCCTCTGTATAGTAATGTTTAAAGTGCTGTGTTTATTATCTTTTTGCCAAGGGCCCTGCAATAGATGATAAATGCTGCCTTCATTGTAAAATGAAAAGTGGGAATGGTGGAAATCCAGTGTAAGAAAGAAAAATAATGAGCAGTGCATGAGCACTTGGCCTGAATTCCCACAGCTTCAGGATGCTCCCCACGGGGGAGGAAAAATAGTAGGATATCTGGCTTCTGTGAATAACCACAGATAATGTTGTCCTTATTGAACTGTTAGGTGTAGATGTTGATTGGATCTTTACCTCACACTGAGCATCTTTGCAGCACTCCACTCACACTCTAAGAGAAAGGCTCAGTTCATTTCAGACTTTTCTTCCTGTCCTCCTTTACAACACATCAGTCGGGATAGAAAGTACAGACTACAAAAGTCTGTAGTAGTAGTTTTCAGTCTGGAATATGCATAACTGCAAGTAACCACACAGCTGCCCCTGTAGTTTCTGAAATATCTGAAAACTACAAGGCCAGAATTACTTAGCAGCTGGGTATTCACATCAAAACCAAAGTAGAAATAGATGTTTAGCCGAACCAGTCTGGGCTGCCTTCTGGTTATCCATCCAATCCAGCTGCTTCTTGGGCAGCTGTGCATCCACAGTAGCAATCCAGCAGGGGCTTGTAATATGCTATTCTTGCTTCTGTTCAACCTTGGGGTTTCTTATGCTGCTGGGGAATACTGGCTTTAGGACCATACTATTTTTCTTTATCTGAGTCAGCACAAGATATGAAGTGCAATAATTCACAGCTACTTTGTCTCCAAGGTATGATGGGTTCTTCTCAGGCTATTTTATCAATACTATCAACTTTACTGGGCTGCCTTGAACCCATGGGAAGATCTTTTCTTGTTGTTATATCACTTGATAATATGTCCTTCATTGACCCTAATGATCACAACTAATCTATGATGTCAAGCACATTTCAGTGGTCCATGACAACCAAAGTCTATACACTTCATTTTTAAACATGCAGTACAGCAATGCAGATCAAATCTTTCTAATCAAGAGGAAAATTGAGAGGCCTTTGTACAGATGGTATTAACTAAATAATTGTTCCAGCAAACCAGCTGAAGCTGCAAGCATTACATCTCTTGATAATACAGCAGTACAGTGTACAAAATGCACCTCACTTAGTGCCATGGTCTAGTTGACTGGCTAGGGCTGGGTGCTAGGTTGGACTGGATGATCTTGGAGATCTCTTCCAACCTGGTTGATTCTATGATTCTAAACCAGTTACTTAAGGCTCCATCCAACCTGGCTTTGAAAATCTTTATAGAGGGGCATCCACAATCTCCCTGGACAATCCATTGCAGATGCTGACCTTCTGGGCAGCGTTCTCTTGCTCTTTGCTCTCTTGGTCTTTCTCTTTTCCCTTGCTTCTTGCTCTGTGCCCTTAATTTGTTTGGGTTTGCTGTGCAAGAGGTAGGCCTAGTGCAGCAGGGGTGGGGAGAGATCATTTTTACTGCAAAACGCAGCACATTGTGGACCTGGTCCAGAGGGGACTGGACCTTTGCTGGGTTGTACATATACACTTTGATTCTTATTGCATTTTGTATTTGTTAAAATCTGCTTTTCTAAATATTATTTTCATTTAACTTAATTTAACTGTTGTTATTTTACTCCTTTGGGGTAAATTCCACATGCTGCCTGAAGCAAAACCAGCACAAGAAGCTAAAAAAATATGAGGTAATCCAGTTGCAAATAAAGTATGATTGTCATTGCATTCCAATCTGATCCTACTGTCAGCTAAAAAGATGGTCTAATTTTTAGGTAAGGTATCAGAAATTGTTGACAAAACCAGTCATGATATAGCGGAAGGTCAAGGCGGTACTTCAATTTTATTTCATGCTGTAATTCTCAGCACCTAAATTTCACATAAAAAAGATCTATTCTCCTTTCTATTACTTATGATTGCATAGTGCTTTCCACATGAGTCACCTCATATTTGCCCCAACCCTTCGGTGGAGCACGTGGATGTCTGAGGTTGTTAGCTGAGACGACGTGGCAGGAGTGGAGGATGAATTATTCAGAGCTTATGGAAACCAAATTTACAGCATAACTCCAGTGCCCTCTCCCATGCTTTGGCTGTGTTTTCATTTGCAACCCTGATCTTCAGCATTTAACATATGTCTTATACTCCAGTAAGCATCTAAGACAGAGCAAGTTGCCTGGACATGTGCTTTTGTTACTGGTATTCTACTAGTAATGGCTACTCTACGTTGCTTTTCTTGAAGAATCTCCCGTGAAGAGTGTGAATGTCCAGCCTGACTACTCTCATCCACACAAACGCAGGTCCCATTTATTTGTCCAGAGAAAGTGTGCAAAAAGATGCTCACTTAAGGTGGGGAAAAAAGGGAGAGATTAAATACAGCAAGGAATTTCAAGAAGCTACTTCATGATCATGTCTCTAATCTGCTAAGCAAAAAAACATTTTCTTGCATCTTGACAGTGCTGGGGCACAAGTAAAGCAAGACAATTCAGAAGCAAATTAAGGCAAGAGTTTACACCATGATAATCTGTCACTTAGATCTTTAATGGCAGAAAGAAACAAGCTGTCAAGATTAGCATTAGGCAAGGAATTGGTGTCACTGGCAGAAAACATTTTGATTTGCATCGCTACTACTCAAGACTGGCTGGGAACGGCTTCTTTGATGAATAATATGTGTTAGCTTTAATGAAATGACAGTGTTTAGCAGTGACAGACAATCTGCCCAGACCAATTAACTGAAGTTGCTATGATTGTCTGTGACAGAGAAAGCTGTTTCAAGACCTAGTGATTCCATCAGTTAATACTCTCCATTTGCTAGTTACAGGTGCAGAATCAAATAGCATGATAAAGCAGATAGGAGCCTAGGAAATATTTTCTTCTTTGTGACCCAGGCTGGACACAATTTCTTTATGAGGTGGACAGGGAAGAAGAGTGGCTGTGAAAAACTGGGTTTTTAATTTTATGTCTGTTTTCTCTAAAGCATGTCATATTTTTTTGATCAGTAGTTTTCTGAATGTGATTAAAGAAATCCAGCCACTGGACTGCATGTAGCATGCAAAAACAAAGCAACGAGGAAGGAAAGGGAGCAACATTGAGCAGCCATCTAAGATGTTCATGCAAGACTTATGCATGCTAGGAAAAAGTAATTGCTAAGACCCTTTGTAATCTCTTATTCATTACCCAGTTTGAAATTCTTACTTTAGACTGTGTTACTGAGCAATCCTGCATTTATAATAGATGTCCCTAAGCATCAAATGCATTGAGAAAAGGACCAGGGGACCAGAAAGATTTCCTGGCTCATCAAGCCTTATCAGGATTACCCTGACCTGTTTGAGGCCTGGGGTGTTTCCTACAACTGCTGCTCCTTGCTGCTGAGCTATAGAAATTATATGAACTACAACCCTGCATGTTCACTTATTTCAAGCAGTGTCTCTATAGAGGACAGCCAGTGTAGGGCTAACTTTTGCAGACAATGTGCCAGCATTCCTTGCTGAACATGGTCTTCTGTCCTGGGTCGAGGCCCTGTACTGGAGAGGACACCTCTTGATCCTTCACACAGATAGGCTTTCACAGTATCACAGTATCACCAAGGTTGGAAGAGACCTCATAGATCATCAAGTCCAACCTGTTACCACAGAGCTCAAGGCTAGACCATTGCACCAAGTGCCACATCCAGTCCTGCCTTGAACAGCTCCAGGGACAACGACTCCACCACCTCCCTGGGCAGCCCATTCCAGTAGCTTTATATAGTACTGACAAAAATAACCCAAATTTCATGTAAAATAGATATTTTTTTCCCACCTTGAACCTCCCTCTTTTGGTTATTTGATTTATTCATGGCCAGTCTGTACTGTTAGATTTCTGATGTTCTTTCTCTAGTAACTTCAAAGTAGAGATGTTTTCAAGACCTCAGCTGTTTCAACAATAATGGATGGAAAGCCAAGCCAGTGACCCTCTCTGAAGACTGAGTCATTCGTGCTTGGATTTTATCTTCCATCTCTTCTCCTCAACCTCATGCTCACACTTGAGCAAACAGCTTTTTACAAAATCTCTCATTTCTGAGAAGGGGTGAAGAACGGATTGGATTTTGACAATCCCTTTAATACATTATTTTTTATATCGCAAATGCTGCTTTCTAAAATTGTTGCTGAGGCAAAGCATTGAGAGACAGAAAACTGTTTTAATAAATAGGCAAGTGTATTTTTCTGATGAAAAAAGCCCTCAAACCAAGAAAAGTTAAGTGGACTGTGTATTTAGATGGATATACAGCTAATATTTTCTGGTTGATGCAATACACGGTGAGTAATGCATTTATTTGTCTCAGCCAGTGAACTAGAAAATATGAAATCAGCTGGAAAATATGAGAGCTGAAGCTACATAAATCGACTGTAAGAAAAAATATAGATTTGGGTATTAATCAAAACCACACAATACTCCAGTGTGAAATATGACAAACTGCTACTGAAATCTCCATATAAATTCAACTTTGGCTATTGTTCCTTTAGCATGTCATGATAAACAGGACAATGTTGGCTTTATTTGATTCAATCCTCAATGAATATTTCAACAATGATCACTAGATACCATTTATGCATTTTTTTTGTCTTCTCCTAATTGGTGTTTTCATTTAAAGTGACATACATAGGTTGGTGTGGTCTCAGTGGCAGTTCTGGTTAAGTGCAAGGTGCTACATGGAGGTGTATGGAGGGTTTTCCAGTAATAGGTATCCAGTGTCTGAGCACACAGATCCCACTAGGATCTGGCAGCTCTTGACCTCAAGGAGTAGGCAAGGAAAGGGCATTGCCAGGAGCAATTGTGGGCTGTTTAAACATCCTGAGGGAATACCAGCAACCCAGAGCACAGGGCGGGAAGACACAGTAGAGTTCTGGTGTGAACACACTGCCACCCAAGTATTGGACTGCTGGGCATGCCCTGTTATCACAACACTGTTAGATGGCAGGGATGAGCACACCTGTGGGAGCTGCACTCAGGTAGAAGAGCTCATCCACTTGGTGATTACAGAATCTCAGAATTGTCAGGGCCTGAAAGGACCTCAAGGATCATTAAGTTCCAACCTCTGTGCCATGGGCAGGGACACCTCACACCAGATCAGGTTGTCCAGCCTGGCCTTAAAAATATCCAGGGATGGGGCTTCCACCACCTCACTGGGCAACCTGTTCCAGTGTCTCACTGCCCTTTTGGTGAAGAACTTCTTCCTAACATTCAATCTAAAGCTACCCTCCTCTAGCTTGTATTCATTCCTCTTAGCCCTATGACTACCAGACACCCTGAAAAGTCCCTCACCAGCTCTCTTGTAGGCCACCTTCAGATATTGGAAGGCCATAATAAGGTTGCCTAGGAGCCTTCTCTTTTACAAACTGAATAACCCAAACTCTCTCATCTTCTCCTCATAGGAGAGGTGCTCCAGTCCTCTGATCATCCTCGATGCCCTTCTCTAGACACATTCCAGCATGTCCATATCCTTCTTGTAATAGGGGCTTGAGAACTGGACACAGTAAAGCATCTCTTCTGTTGATTTTAATCTTATCCTAAGGAATATTCTACAGGGAAGCTTAGCTGACTTTGCAGGAAATCAAGAAGTGATGAAAACATGTTTATCAAGAAGAACTTGAGGCTTAAACATTTGGTGTGACACAGGTGCCTATATTACTGCTAGTCTTACAGGACCATAGAACCTTTAAATCCAGAGGCTGGGTGACTTGTAGCTAATGGCTAAAGGAAAGGGAATTTCAGAGTTTCATCAACATTTCCATAGAAGATGAGCTGTTTAAGTGAAATCATTACATATTCACTAGGGAAACATAAAGGAGTTGAGGCTGATTGGTCTGTAGTTTTCTGGAACCTCTTTCTTGCCCTTTTTGAAGACTGGAGTGACATTGGCTTTCCTCCAGTCCTCAAGCAACTCTCCTGATCGCCACAATTTTGCAAAGATGATGGAGAGTGGCAGAGCAACAACATCAGGCAGTTCTCTCAACTCTCTTGAGTGCATCTCACCAGGGCACATGGGCTTCTGAATATTCAATTTGTGTAGCTAATGCCTGACCGAGTCTTCATTAACTAGTGGCAAGTCTCCCCTCCTCCAGGCTTTCTCTGCCTTGTCCAGGGTCTGAAGTTCACAGGGGCTGGTCTTAGGAGTAAAGACTGAGGCAAAGAAGTTATTTAACAGCTCTGCCTTCTCTGCATCCTAAGTTATCAGGGCTACTGCCTCACTCAGCAGTGGGCTCGCACTTTCCATATCATCCTTTTTACTGCTATTTGAAGAAGCCCTTCCTGTTCGCTTTTACTTCCCTTGTCAGTTTTAGTCCTAAGAGGGTTTTGGCCTTCCTCATTGCTTCCTGCATTCTCTGACAACTCCTTTAAGTTCCCAGCCTAAAGGTTAGGATCAGGTATCAGATGAAGTGACCACCTTACCTTCCCAGGCTGAATCAGGGGAAAAAAAGATGTTTCTCCAGTGAGACAAAGAGATCTCTATCTTTTTTTCTTTTGTCTCGTAGATTCATGGCACAGGCATACAGTATAATCAAGAGCTTGATGAGTCTCCAGAGATCTAATAAAACATAATACTATTATAGTATATTATATTATATTAAAAACACCTGGGTAAAAGTAATAATTTGAATATGACCTATGAAATTTTCTTCTGTAGCTCAACTGAAAAGTTACCTTAGAATTTCAGGGAGATTTGATTAGTTCTGTTGTTGTGTGGTTTTGGTTGGGTTTTTTTGTTGTTTTGGTTTGGGCTTTGGGATTTTGTGTTTGTTTCATTTTGTTTTGTTTTACTTTCCCTGAAAAAAAGTCTTGCTCACCTGTCAGTCTTTAAGGTCATGACTTTTTAACTGTTATACATAGCAAAGTATATAATTAGCACCAGTGTTGATCTTGCAAGTACTTCTCAGAGTTCTCCCGTTCAACAAGGGAACCACTCTCTATGAATTAAGTAAAAATGGAAGAGCAAGATTTTTAAGGAGGGGACATATTTCTTTACTATGTTAGCTGAAACAGTTGGAAGAATTCAGATGTTTGAAAGACAAGAAAGAGCTTAAAGGAGAAGCTACGAGCCATGGGGGGTTTTCTGTGGGTTTTTTCGCACTTTGATCTTTGCTACAGAAGATATAATTTTCTTCAGAAATGTTGCCCATGCTTTGGTCATTACAATTACCATACCACTTCCTTTAAAATTAATAGGTGTTCCCTGAGGCAAATTAGAGAAGCTAAGAAATTAGATGAAAAATAAAAGCTCAGCAAGTTTGCAGATGACACCAAGCTGGGGGCAGATGTGGCTGGGATGGAGGGCAGAAGGGTTCTGCAGCCGGACCTTGACCACCTGGACAGATGGGCAGAGTCCAAGGGGATGGTGTTCAATAAGTCCAAGTGCCAGGGGCTGCACTTTGGCCACAACAACCCCATGCAGAGCTACAGGCTGGGGTCGGAGTGGCTGGAGAGCAGCCAAACAGAAAGGGATCTGGGGGTGCTGATTGATACCCGCCTGAACATGAGCCAGCAGTGTGCCCAGGTGGCCAAGAGAGCCAGTGGCATCCTGGCCTGCATCAGGAATGGTGTGGCCAGCAGGAGCAGG
>WAAF01015306.1:42328-71527 GCA_013400475.1 Tricholaema leucomelas | reverse complement strand
TGAGGTCTCTTCCAACCTTGGTGATACTGTGATACTGTGATAGTCATGGTTTGCATACATCCTCCTTCTAAGACCTGGTTAATTCTTTGTGATAATAACAGAATGCTTTGAGTTGGAAGGGACCTTGAAGGGTCATCTAGTCCAACCCATCTGCAGTGAGCAGAGACGTCCTTAACTAGATCAGGTTAAAGACATTAGAAGGAATCTTCTAAACTCATAATCCCAGGTTGCACCCACACACTTGTAGCTGTCTTGGACTTTATCATTATTAATACTCTGATTCTTTCTAACTGGTTAAGTACTGAATTTTTCTGTTATATCTTAGTCTCTGATTTTGATGGCGACAGAAGCAGTTCTGATTAGGAAATTCAAAACCTTGTGATTTGCTACATGCTGAGAGCTCCTGCTGTGCTCTATGTAATGTCTTAGTTAACTTTTCACTTACTTGAGTTAAACTAAACTTTGCAGTACCAGTAGTGATACTTTCTAAAATAGGTATCACAAAATTCTGTAACAGTAGTTTATCAACTCCTCATACAGACACTCTACATTGTAGTTTAAAATGTGGTAAAATCTCCCACTGTAATATAACTACAGTTTCAGCTGAGGATGTCTGTTTAGCAGTGAACCTCTTTTGACATTTTTAAAAGTTGATTTTGTTTCAGTAATGTCCTGAAAACAAATTATAGCATCAAACAACCTGGTATGTATTGAGAATGTTTTCAAAAGCAGAAGATTATTCTATGAGTCATTGTCATACTCTTATCAGTTTTATTCTCTTTCCAGTAAAATTTGTCTCTAAATAGTTGTAAAAGCATTAAAAAAAAAAGTGGGGTTTTTTTTTTTGTTTTGTTTGGTTTTTTTTTCTGCAGTTCATTCTGTATATTCAGTAAAGTCAGATTTTATTGGGGGCTGATAGACTTTTTTTTTTTTTTCCATTGCTGACATTTCTACAACAGTCTGAGTTGTGTAGAAGAGATGTATTTTCTGATCTCCCTTCTTTTGTTTTTCTAGTGTTATTATTAGAACTGAATCTGTTTTCTGCAGTATAGAATCATAGAGTCAATCAGTTTGGAAGAGACCTCCAAGATCATCCAGTCCAACCTATTACCCAGCCCTATCCAGTCAACCAGACCATGGCACTAAGTGCCTCATCCAGGCTTTTCTTGAACANAGCTTTGTTGCCCTTCTCTGGACTTGTTCCAGCACCTCAACATCTCTCTTGAACTGAGGGATCCAGAACACAGTACTCAAGGTGTGGCCTGAGCGGTGTTGAGTAGAGGGGAAGAATAACCTCCCTCCTCCTACTGGCCACACTGTTCCTGATACAGGCCAGGATGCCATTGGCTCTCTTGGCTATCTGGGAAGTGACACAGTTTTCACAACAGGACACCAGTTATGAAGGATATTTATTTATTTTTGTTGTCCTTATTTAAAAATATGACACTGTGTTCAGTGGTCCAAACAGCCAACTCTACAGTGCCCTCAGGCTCTCTTTTATGCCAGTGACTGATATGATTATATCTAATGTTTTTAGCCTTTGTGACACAAAGAAAACCTTTAAATACCGTTCAAGCACCATGTGCTTCACTGATGGTAAATATGAGGTTGGGAAGTTGTATGGTTTCCAGTTATCTGAAAGTTATTGATTCTAAGTCCATTCATGACATTTCAGTGCCAGCACTATTAGTAGCTGCACTGCCAATTACCATAAGAGGAGAATCCTGCTGCTCTGAGACTGTCTGAAAAACTCAAGTACCCTTGAAGCTAACTTTCCCCCCAGATCAGTTTGTAAATTGAAACAGCATGGGACTTTCATTACAATGCAATAAATATACTGTAATCTCAGTTTAATTATATAACCATTCAATACACATGGGTTATTTTGAAGGAAAAGCTATTAATCTGTTTCCCAGTATTCAGAACTTTCAATAATTTGTCTAAGTTCCATAAATAAAAAAAAATGAACATTTTTTAAATGCTCAAATCGATCTCCTTGCAAATAGAGCCAAAAATAAATGTTTTATGAATGTTTTATGTCTGAGTATATGTTATTTAAGCACTTACCTTTCAGCTCATGCACTGAGTGGGGGAGGATTCACTTTCCAAGACATCCCAGACATCAGCTGTTGAAGATTTGCAGTTTGAGGTAGAGGTCTCCTACGTAACAGAACTGGCAGAATTTTTTGTGAACAGATAGGTGGATAATGCTTCACTCCATCCTTTGTTATCCTCTTGTGATGCAGAGACCAACCCCCACCTGGCTACAACCTCCCTTCAGGTAGTTGTAGACAGCAATGAGGTCTGCTCTGAGCCTCCTCTTCTCCAGTATAAACACCCCCAGCTCCCTCAGCCTCTCCTCATAGGGTTTGTGTTCCAGTCCCCTCACCAGCTTTGTTGCCATTCTCTGGACATGTTCCAGCACCTCAACATCTCTCTTGAGTTGAGGGGCCCAGAGCATGAGTCAGTCCTGTTGAATTCGGGGAGAATTTGAATAGGATTTGAAATAAATTCAACTTTGTTGATTGTGCTAGTTTGAGCCTAGCTAGCATGTTTTGGTGAGAAGAACTAGATGATAGGCTGAGAAATGAAAACAATGGTGTCTACTTCCCTCACAGTCTTGCTGAGATGGGTAGCAAGGAAAAGCAAAACATTAGATAAGGTCACTTCTGCTCTACACTTCGNTGTAAATAGTGCCAGCTGTAAATATAAGCTTCATTCAAATTTCCAGAGCCGACTGAGTCTAGTTTGGGTGATTTCTAAAAGTGTGGTGGGGCAGGGGACACCCAAACCATCACATTGATTCTTCACATTTATTGAGACTCACTCACATTCTCCTAATGGTGTATGGGGGACTCTGAATAATGTGAGGGATTTAGAATTTCATCAGCAATTATTTCTGGTCAGGTAAAAAGTGAAGGAATACATCTGTAACATTGTAGGAAAGGCATGATGTCAAGACAAATGTGACACCGCTTTCTTTCAAGGAGGGTGGTTTAGCAATGGTGCAATCTGATATGCTGTGGTGGGAGCCAAAGTTACAGCCTTCATTAGTGCAAATTTGGACTAAAAGAATTACAACTTGAACTTGAATGTCAAAATGAGGGTCAAGGTTTGAGGTATATGAAGAGCATTCTATGGAGTAGAAAATACTTGTCTCAGATGTATCTCTTAACTACATGTAAGTATAAACAAAAGAGAAGAAACCAAATTGGAAAGTGTCCTTCAAACTTAGATCTACTTTAAAAAACCAACAAACCAGCCAACAATCCAACAGCACGGTCACTTAATCTGAAGCTGACTGAGCCTTTTGCACTGTAGCTTGATCTATCCAGAGAAACTTGACCCACCTGGGTTTTTTGGTAAACATATTTCATCAAGATTTGGTAGATATTATAGGAGGCTTTGTGATGGTAAGAGAAAGCTAAGAAATGTTTGTTCATTCATATGAACAATGTAGCTAGCATTGATGAAAAAGAAATGAGTTTTTACTGAGCAGTCAGCAGACATCTCACTGAAATTCTAGAGGATTTTATCTTCTGATAGCCAAAACACTAAAGAATCTCTTTAATTTTTATACAATATCAGGTTATCAAATGAAGTAGTCTTCTGAAAATGGCAAATCACAAGAATATATATACATAAAACTCGCATAAATTCAGTTGCCTATACGGTAACTATTTCTCTGTAGGATCTGCTGTCAGATTGCTTAAACCAATATCAATACAAGTGCAGACTTGTATGATTTCTGGCTTTCATCATTACTATATCTTTCATCTTCTGATCTGTCTTGATGGAAATTAAAATATGTTTATCTCTAAAATAGATCTATTGCCCATTTGGGTTACAGACGAGCTGCTCATAAAATTCAAGTGCTTTTTTTTCCCAGATATTGATGCCTCCAAACAAAAAGGAACTCAATGAATAACTGAAATGTTTTGGGAAACAATTAAAGGATGTATAAATATAAACAAACAGACCCCAGGGCAGGAAAAGCCTGGATGAGGCACTTAGTGCCACGGTCTAGTTGACTGGATAGGGCTGGGTGATAGGTTGGACTGGATGATCTTGGAGGTTTCTTCCAACCTGGTTGATTCTATTCTATTCTATATTCTATTTGGAACACCTAATAAAAAAAAGACCTCCAGATAACACAGAATGTAACCAAAGGATCCTATTGACTCTTTTTTTGTCTTTAGAGAAAACAGGATTAAACAGTTACATCAATTACCTTCTAAAGATGTGTGGCATAAGAAAACTACAGATGATCTCTTTTCTTTTTCTCCGTGTTTGTTATTAGCTTTGCTTATACAGGGAAACAATATTCTCTGTCTGCTCTTAGAAGTACATGCAGCTGAACATCTCTAAATGTGTCAGTGATCCTTGAATGTGTTTGCCTAAGATAGGTAAAAATAACCAAGGACTATCCTAATGTAGTAGATAGCTGATTGGTCCCATCCTGTTGTTCAGGCTATGCATTCTAAGATACCTGACTCTGAGGATTCGGGTTTTATTGTGATTGATAGAGCTATCTGGGTGCTTGATATAGGAAAATGAACAAAAAATAAAATTCCATCTTCATTCTCTCTATTCCTGCATTGATGTTTTTTAGATTTTTATGACTTAACAAACAATGTTGACAGCATTTGGAATTCCTATTAAAACCACACAAAACCACACAAAAATGAATACTGAAAACTGGAGGTAAGGGAGGGCGAGAGGGGGACATTTCTTTGGTGGAAGAAAGTTATGGAAGTGAAATAAAATCTGCTTTCAGGCTTTTTAAACTGGTTGAGCTTTATGGGCCAAAAGAAATGACCAAGGAAAAATAAAATGAGGAGTGAATATAAAAGGAAAAAAATATCTGGAAGACAAAAACTCTGCCACCTATAACAAATTACTAATGATTTAGAAAACTTAGACTCTCAAATTCATTTCATGACTTAATTGCTTTCAGCTAAATGGACCAAATTTGAAAGACAAAATCCGGGGTGTGATCAACAAGTAGAAGATCAAGAAGCATGTAGGCAAACTCCTTTTCTATTTTAGGATGGGAGAGACCAAATTTTCCCCCTCCATCTCACTTGTTTAAGTCTTGCATTTCAAATCCTCCTCCTTGTGTTAGTCTGCAGCTTACCCATGCCTTTTCTTGATATTGTCTGAGAGAAATTTGCTTTGCAGAGCAATCAGGCTGAAGATAAATATGTCATCAGGCATTACTTAAATTTACATAACTAATAGAAGATGTGTGAACTTTGATTTGCCATTGGAATGGGCTGCCCAGGGAGGTGGTGGAGTCACTATCCCTGGGGGTGTTCAAGAAAAGACTGGATGGGGCACTTAGTGCCATGGTCTAGTTGATTGTTTAGGGCTGGGTGCTAGGCTGGACTGGCTGATCTTGGAGGTCTCTTCCAACCTGGTTGATTCTGTGATTGATTGATTCTATGATTAATTCTATGATTATATTAGCATATGTTTCTGTTTGGCTGCGGCTTTCAAGCTCCAGATTTAACAGTTAGGTATGCTTCAAAAACCAAGCCTACTAAAAATATTCCAGCTCTTACCATTAGGAGCCTTTTGGGAAAAAAAATGCAATTATGGATATTTAAAGGTTCAACAAAATTCATAGTACTAAGAGTTTCGTCTATAAGTAAACTCCAATGCCAGTTTTGAGTTATATATACAACATTCTCCTATGCCAAAGGAAGCAAAATGTGCTCAGATGTGATATTTCAAATAGTTCAGAGCATGACTGTATGCAGAAATGACATTTAAAAGTGGGGAGAAACTTCTATGTGTTCAGTTCAAAGTAAAGGAAAAAGTTGAAGCCCCCTAAATATCTTCATAGTCAAGAACTCAAGACAAAGGTTGCAGTTTAAAAGAAAGTTATGTGGTCTGGCAAAAAAAAAAATAGCTAGTCTGTGTAAAAAGTTTTAGCAGCTTCTAAACCAAAATGATTTCTTTTCAGATACAGACTTTTATTTTGTCCTGTGAAGCTCAGCTTCTCATATTTTGTCAACTGGAAAAATCAGGCAAAAAGGTTAGAGCCATGATACTTACTCAGTTCTGTCTTCTCAAAAACTCAGGCACACAAAAGTAGTCATCCTTCACATTCTCTTTGTGGGTAGAAAATCAAATCAAGTGGAAGCAACAGAACTGCACACAGAATAGGGGAGAAAAAATGGTTTTAGTACAGATCAATAAGTGAGAAAAAAACATAAAGCAGAGATATCAAAATCAAATCACACACTTTGGAGATCTGGCCCAGCAGGAGATGTGCACATATATGACCAGAACAAGTACTTATCTTCAAGAGGATAGGCTTATCTCTGCAAGAACACTTTTAAAGAGCTTATTCAAAGGGAGTCTGAACAAATAGTTCTTCTGAGTGAGTTGATAACATACCCTGGACTAACTGAAAGCACAGGGTCAAGTAGGGGCTTAAGGCCATACAGTGAATTACTAGAGCTGAATTTTCAAGAGTGTACCTATTTCTTTCTTAGAACAAGATAAACATCTACCTAAGCGTAAGCCTAAATCATATAAAGCTATTTGAGTCATCATTTTAAATATGCAAAGTACTGCTGAAGAAATTACATTTTGGGCTACACAAACAAAAATTTACATGTGCTTATGATAATGGTAAATGGAAATGTAGGACAAGGGAGGTTATTCTTCCCCTGTACTCAACACGGCTCAGGCCACACCTTGAGTACTGTGTCCAGTTCTGGGCTCCTTAATTCAAGAGAGATGTTGAGATACTGGAATGTGTCCAGGGTGACAAAGCTGGTGAAAGGCCTGGAACAAAAACCCTGTGAGGAGAGGCTGAGGGAGATGGGGGTGTGCAGCCTGGAGAAGAGGAGGCTCAGGGCAGACCTCATTGCTGTCTACAGCTACCTGAAGGGAGGCTGTAGCCAAGTGGGGGTTGGTCTCTTCTGCCAGGCAACCAGCAACAGGACAAGGGGACACAGTCTCCAGTTGTGCCAGGGGAAGTATAGGCTGGATGTTAGGAGGAAGTGCTTCCCAGAGAGAGTGATTGGCATTGGAATGGGCTGCTCAGGGAGGTGGTGGAGTCACCGTCCCTGGGGGTGTTCAGGAACAAACTGGATGAGGCTCTTAGTGCCATGGTCTAGTTGACTGGCTAGGGCTGGGTGCTAGGTTGGACTGAATGATCTTGGAGGTCTCTTCCAACCTGGTTCATTCTATTCTATTCTATTCTTAGGGGCTGGAAGGGACCTTGAAAGATCATCTAATCCAACTTCCCTGCCAGAACAGGATCACCTATATCAGGTCACACAGGAATGCATCCAGGAGGGTCTTGAATGTCTCCAGAGAAACTCAACAGTCTGCCTCAGACAGTCTGCTCCGTATGTTAGATGTTTTGTTTTATAGTAGTTACATGTCTACAGGCTGAGATACCATAGTATCAGGGGGTAATAAGAGACAGGGAAAAAAGCTTAACATAAGCAAGTTCCCATCCAATCCGTTTATTGCACCCCAAACATGGGCTTATATACTTTCTATCAGAAGGCTACATAAGGTTACAAATCACCTCAGACTGCGACTGGTTACGCACACCTGCGTTAGGACTACGTTAGGATTACACACTAGTTAGCATAGACATTCTTCATATTCTCTCAACAACATGTGTATTGTGTCTGAGCAGTTCTGTCAGCAGGGGTAGGCAAAAACCACAGACTCCAGGCTTACATTTGTACACCATTCTCTAAGGTCTCTATCAGTACTTCTGAACTCATTCACTCTCGCTTGTCCATGGTTTGTTTTTCACTGTATAATGTTCCAATAGCTGTAACAGTCAGACTATTCTATAAAATCACTACATTCAATATTACTCTACCCAACAGTTGCATAAGGGGAGATTCAATAATTTCACTGGTAAATGAGCACTGGTACTGGTTGTCTAGAGAAGTTGTAGTCTCCATCTTTGCAGATAGAATCATAGAATCATAGAATGGTTTAGGTTGGAAGGAAGGATCATCCAGCTCCAACCCCCTGCCATAGGCAGGGACACCTCCCACTAGAGCAGGCTGCTCAAGGCCTCATCCAGCCTGGCCTTAAACGCCTCCAGGGAGGAAGCATCCACAACCTCCCTGGGCAACCTGTGCCAGTGTCTTACCCCCCTCACTGTAAAGAACTTCCTCCTAAACCTGATGCAATATGGTCCTGAGCATCCTATCCTGCTCTGGGTAACCTTGGTCTAAGCAGAGAGATGAACCAGACAATCTCCAGAGATGTTTTCACTTCTGAGCCTTTCCCTGGTGCTGTGAACTCTGCCACAGCTCTTATTGTGTGCTGAAAGCCCAAAGTCTCCCTGGTGAAGCACACTCACTGGGCAGCTTTTGTGCAAACAAAATCAAAAACCACCCAAAACAGTCAGCTACAGCAAAGTGGTAGGAATAGAAAGGATGACAAGAGATAGACACAGAATGCATCTGTCATTTTTGCAACTAAAATCCTCAGTACAACGTAAACCCAAAGCACACATGTTTTTTTTAAAGCGCACTTTATTACACTCTGGATATTCCACTCATTATGCAAGCAGTCTGTGCTTGACATCCAGGCACCCAACTTGGTGGTGTGAACACTCTCCTGCAACTTTAAGCAGGGCTTCTTAACCTTCTGGAGGTTGTGCTTCCATGAAGTTAAAAGAAATTCATTCTTTACAGCTGAAGAAGTTGCCCCTGTGCCCTCTTTTCTGTTAAGAGAAAGGCCGAACGAGCAAACGCAGTAGTAAATTATCCATGAGAGGAGGAAATGTGTCCTACAGTACATTTCCCAGACATTTAAAGACAAAGTACACAGGGATGGAGACGCTCTTAGATGATTCTGAAATCATTATAACACAACAGTTCAGAGGCCTCACTGAAAATTCAAGGCCTGTTATGCTAGATATTATATGAACTTGTACAAATCTGTGTCTCCTGCTTTGAGATGTCCAGATTATGCAAAGCACTGTGCTAATGGCAGGTCTCTTGTATTCATAGAATCATAGAATGGTTTAGGTTGGAAGGGACCTTAAGGATCATCCAGCTCCAACCCCCTGCCATAGGCAGGGACACCTCCCACTAGAGCAGGTTGCTCAAGGCCTCATCCAGCCTGGCCTTAAACGCCTCCAGGGAGGAAGCATCCACAACCTCCCTGGGCAACCTGTGCCAGTGTCTCACCACCCTCACTGTAAAGAACTTCCTCCTAACATCCAGTCTAAATCTCCCCTCTTCCAGCTTAAACCCATTCCCCCTCGTCCTGACATTACCAGACCTTGTCAATAGTCCCTCCCCAGCCTTCCTGTAGGCTCCCTTCAGATACTGGAAAGCCACTCTAAGGTCTCCTCGAAGCCTTCTCTTCTCCAGGCTGCAGAGCCCCAACTCTCTCAGCCTGTCCTCATAGCAGAGCTGCTGCAGCCCTCTGAGCATCTTCGTGGCTCTCCTCTGGACTCGCTCCAGCAGTTCCATGTCCTTCTTGTGTTGGGGGCTCCAGAACTGCACACAGTACTCCAGGTGGGGTCTGAGGAGAGCAGAGTAAAGGGGGAGAATCCCCTCCCTTGCCCTGCTGGCCACACTGCTCTTGATGCAGCCCAGCACAGGGTTGCTGTCTGGGCTGCATGTGCACACTGCAGGCTCATGTTGAGCTTTTCGTCAACCCAGACCCCCAGGTCCTTCTCCTCAGGGCTGCTCTCAGCCATTCACCACCCAGCCTGTATCTGTGCCTGGGATTGCACCGACCCAGGTGCAGGACCTTACACTTGGCCTTGTTAAACGTCATGAGGTTGGCCTGGGCCCACCTCTCCAGGCTGTCCAGGTCCCTCTGGATGGCATCCCTGCCCTCCAGCAAGTCAACTGTGCCACACAGCTTGGTGTCATCTGCAAACTTTTTGCTCCTGTCATTTCTCAGCTTTTAGATATCTGAAAAAGAAAGAAAAGTACAACTATAAACGCTGCTGAAAAATCCCATTATTAAGAAAGCAGTTTTCCTGTTTGCTCATGTCATGAATGGCTTCATGTACAGTATAAAATGTCTTCTGCTGGGTTTATTTGAATTACTAGGCACAAAGGGAAGGGGAGGAGAGGTTTTATTCAGGTCTGCTGAGTTTAGCTGGCTAAGTTTGACAGTGATGGAGATGAACATGGAAATTTGCAATATGTCAGTAATAAGTGGCTAATGCTTTCTTAGAGGCTTTCTCATAAGGATTGTACATTTACATTAGGACATAGCTCTATGAACACGTGTGGACATGTGTCTGAACACTGCAGCTGGGTACTGCTGAGTAAATCCCTAGAATGTAATGGAAGTGGTGCAGATACACATCATTTTAATCAGTAAGAGAATTTTCCTGATTGTATGCAAGGATTGTCCAATAAGACATAAGATTTCCTCTACTGGATAACTTTAAAAACAACCCTGACTTCAAGTACATAACTCACAGAGGCTGACGGGAAATTTGAGGTCATGCAGTGCATCCTTTCACTGCTTTAGAAAGAAATGCCAATGGCATCCTGGCCTGTATCAGGAACAGTGTGGCCAGTAGGAGGAGGGAGGTTATTCTTCCCCTGTACTCAACACTGCTCAGGCCACACCTTGAGTACATATAATTGTATAAAGTAAACATATAATTGTCTAATTTACCTATACTTGACTTCTCTTTTAAGGATATTTTAATTGAATCTTTGTAGCTCGTAGTTTATCTTACAAGACAAGTAAATACTATACAGAATATTCTGACAGATCCTTTAAATGATCATCCAACTAAGACTGTACTGCAGTATTAAGGTGCAGAATTAACAGCTTGTTTAACTTGAGTGAGCAAGCATACAGGATGTATTACTCATTAACATGCACAGAAACTCCTACTTTGATGCATTCTGCTGAGTATAATTAATTTCACAATTTAATCAGATTACTTCTAATGAAGTTCACATTTTATAATCTTACCATAGATAGTCACATGCGTGTCTTGGTATGCACAATTACACCAGGAGAAGGATCCTTTATCTATTTTTAGCCTTTTCATTCCCATTAGTAAGTGTAATATTCAGATTTTGATTACTCTAATTGTTAGCTAAGTAAGAAATCATGCCTCACAACTGAAGTCATAGAAATATACCTCTAAGCCTTGTCTTCACAGTTTATTTTTCTCAAATGAGCAGCATAGTTGGTAATCAAAATATTACAAAGCAATGAGAACATGATTTGTACGTGCCCTCCATTCTATTTTTCCTATTGCAGCATCAGTCTAATTATTGCTGATCTGTCTGAGGCTCCATATGCTGCAAATGTGACCGTTTATGCCCTTGAAACCCCTGACAAACATGAGTGGCTTTTGCACAGACCTAAGAAACTGATGCTTATTTAACCCAAGGCTGCATTAATACACTGTCAAGGTAGGGGACTTGAATGGGTAGGGAGCCCTTCAATGTACACATATGAAACAAGGGTTTGATGGGTGGATCACTAGATGGATAAAGAACTGGCTTGATGGCCGCACCCAAAGAGTGGCTGTGCATGGGTCTGTGTCCAAGTGGAGGCCAGTGACAAGTGGAGTACCTCAGGAATGTTAGGACCAGTCTTGCTCAACATTTTTGTTGGTGATATGGACGGTGGCACTGAGTGCACCCTCAGCAATTTTGGTGATGACACCAAGCTGTGTGGTGCAGCCCATATGCTGGAGGGAAGGGATGCCATCTAGAGAGACCTGGACAGGCTGGAGAGGTCGGCACAAGCCAACCTCAGGAGGTTCAACAAGACCAAGTGCAAGGTCCTGCATCTGGGTTGGGGCAATCCCAAGCACAGATACAGGCTGGGCAGTGACTGGCTGGAGAGCAGCCCTGAGGAGGACTTGGGGGTGCTGGTGGATGGGAAGCTCAACATGAGCCAGCAGTGTGCACTTGCAGCCCAGAGGGCCAACCAGATCCTGGGCTGCATCAGGAGAAATGTGGCCAGCAGGTCAAGGGAGGTGATTCTCCCCCTCTACTGCGCTCTGCTGAGACCCTACCTGGAGTACTGCATCCAGCTCGGGAGCTCCTATTACAAGAGGGATGTGGAGATGCTGGAGTGTGTCCAGAGAAGGGCCACTGGGATGCTCAGAGGGCTGGAGCACCTCTCCTGTGAGGACAGACTGAAAGAGTTGGGGCTGTTCAGTCTGGAGAAGAGGAGGCTCCCAGGTGACCTTCTTGTGGCCTTCCAGTATCTGAAGGGGCCTACAAAAAAGCTGAGGAAGGACTTTTTAGGATGTCAGGGAATGACAGGACTAGGGGGAATGGAGCAAAGCTGCAGGTGGGAAGAGTCAGAGAGGAAGTGAGGAAGAAGTTGTTCAACATGAGAGTGGTGAGAGCCTGGAATGGGTTGCCCAGGGAGGTGGTTGAGGCCCCATCCCTGGAGGTGTTTAAGGCCAGGCTGGATGAGGCTCTGTCCAGCCTGATCTAGGGTAGGGTGTCCCTGCTCATGGCAAGGGATTTGGAACTAGATAATCCTTGTGGTCCCTTCCAGCCCTGACTGATTCTATTTTTCTATGTTTTCAGGCATACCCTTTGTTGGAACAGATTAACTGTGGAGAAAAACTGCGGTCAGTTGAGGGCAGCAGGCACTCTGCAATTTTTGTGTAGATTAATATTTGTACTTTATCTTTTACTGCGTATAAAGACAGTGAGTTATTATAGCAGTTTCCTTCAGCATGCAGTTATGACATTGATTGTCTTGTTTTCTACTAAAGTATTGTTAAAATTCATTATGTACAGCTATTTCTTTTAAAGAAATGGACTTCATAAAACAGTAGGCTTTTCCAGTGTAATATTTTTGCAGAAAACATTAGTTAACATAAAAGCTTTGAAAACAGGGGTGGAGGAGCACTCTGTGTTTTTTCCTGAAGAAGGCTGACAACATCATGATACCAAGCTCCTTCTTGTGCTTCTGTCTGACCCTAACAGATTATGTCCTAGCTCAGAGAGCCAATGGCATCCTGGCCTGTATCAGGAGCAGTGTGGCCAGTAGGACAAGGGAGGTTATTCTTCCCCTGTACTCAACACGGCTCATGCCACACCTTGAGTACTGTGTCCAGTTCTGGGTCTCTCAATTCAAGAGAGNTAGGTTGGACTGGATGATCTTGGAGGTCTCTTCCAACCTGGTTTCTTCTATGATTTTTGTTTCTTCATGAGTGCAACAAATTAGGTAATGCATAGAGAGAAAAGTATTTCCCTTGTTCGTGGAGACTTTACAGCACTGAAGAGAAAGATTTAATGTATATTCCTAATAACAATTTTCCACTTAATTCTAAATTCTACTGCTAAAAACATCTGTTAGCATTAAGACTACTACATTATTATTAAGTTTACCATTAAGATACCCATTTTATCATTACTATCTATGTTTAATATTAAGATGGCTGCTCTTTGCTAATTCAGAGGATGCAGCTTGTAGAGGAACACAGTGAATTCTTACACACCATTTAACAAATAACAATAAAATTAATGATTCTACCCACATTATCCAACTCTAACTGTTCAAAGTACCTTACAAAGGCAAGATGCCAGCATACTTTTGGACCTGTGAAATAGTATTCTTCCTATATCAGAAGCAATGATGTTCATGGCACATAAAATGCCCCCCTCTTCCAGAAGCTGAGGCCTAACACAGACTGTTAAGACATTACATTATAATAAATCCAGATATCACTAAACCTTATTCTTTTTTAAATTGAAGGATGATGTAGATGAAGAAGGCAAAAAGCATAGCATGGTGGACCTAAGAAGGATGAAAGAACCCCAACTACTATATTGTCAATTCTGATCAACTAAACTGAAAATCTGGAGTCAGTAGATTTTGTGTCAGAACTTCATGGCTTTTGTTCTGATACAGCTGGGGAGAGCGGGGGAGAAAAAGCTAAAATGTTTTTTTACTGTACCTATGCAGCCAACTTCTGTTCATAGGAATCACAGAATCATAGAGTCAGTCAGGGTTGGAAGGGACCACAAGGATTATCTAGTTCCAACCCCTCTGCCATGGGCAGGGACACCCTGCTTAGATCAGGCTGGACAGAGCCTCATCCAGCCTGGCCTTAAACACCTCCAGGGATGGGGCCTCAACCACCTCCCTGGGCAACCCATCCCAGGCTCTCACCACTCTCATGCTGAACAACTTCCTCTTCACTTCCACTCTGACTCTCCCCACCTGCAGCTTTGCTCCATTTCCCCTAATCCTGTCATTACCTGATATCTTAAAAAAGTTCCTCTTCAGCCTTCAGACACAGGAAGGCCACAAGAAGGTCACCTGGGAGCCTCCTCTTCTCCAGACTGAACAGCCCCAACTCTTACAGTCTGTCCTCATAGGAGAGGTGCTCCAGCCCTCTGATCGTTCTCATGGCCCTTCTCAGGACATATCTTGTTTTGACAAGGACCACAGTAAAGATTTGATCTCTGTTAAAATCAGCTCTCACTTGTAAGCCTTCACCCCTTCCTGTTGTTTTTGTCATGGTTCCTTTAAGTCTGACTGACTGCATAACTCCACACACTACGAAAAAGCAGAGTGGACTTTTCAGGTGCCCTTTAGCTCTTTTACATTGACAACACTGTGGCAGATTATTGCCCTCAGAACAAGTGCATTTTTGGTTTGCTTGTACATTTCTTTCATCTTTCCTACTAAACTTTCCTTATCTCTTTCTGTTCTGCATTTCAAAGCACAGCAAACAGTGCCTACTGATCATTTGAAGTATGTTCCATGTATAGAAAATACTGTATTTTATAGAATATTCATATACAGCTTTGTAATTGCATGCATGTAGATTACAAAATTAGTTTTAATATATAAATCATCTAAGTACAAGAATAAATTAGGTCTCAAAGTTTGTTCTGTTCTTTCTGTTTTAACTTTATACCATGAAGTTCAATGTTGTTTTTGTGGCCTGTATGAGTCACATTTAACTGATACACGTGTTTTCCTCTTTCCTCAAAGTAAGGAAGTCAATTTCTTCAGTAATGTTGATTAAAACATAACTGATTAAATTACCTCAAACAATATTTATTTTGTCATTCAGTCTCAGACTCTTGAAATAAATCATTGTTCTTATTTGTTCAATTCACTCACTACTTATTTGTGAATTATTCATTGCCTGAAGTAGTACTTGAAATACTCATTTTTTTGCTTCTACCGTACAACTGTGCTTGTTTGAGCCTAGCTAGAATATTTTGGTGAGAAGAACTAGATTATAGGCTGTGAAAAGGAAACAATGGTGATGTCCACTTCACTCATAGGTGTGCTAGTTCGAGCCTAGCTAGAATGTTTTGGTGAGAAGGACTAGATCATAGGCTGAGAAATGAAAACAATGGTGAGGCCTACTTTGCTCACAGTCTTACTGAGATGTGTAAAGAAGAAAAGCGAAACAAGAGATAAGGTCACTTCACTTGGCACTTGGCTCTGGGCTTTGCTCTCAGCTCTTTGCCTGCTGGGGAGCTCAGGGCTGCTGGCTGAACTCCATCTTGCTTTCTAACCTCACCCTCTGTTTGCTTTGGCTGATTTCACCTTGCTTCTTAATCCCCCTGGCCGAACTTCCATTCTTCCTTGGGACTGGGGTAAGGTTGAGAGGGGTAGGGGGAAGGTGAGGGGGTGGTTGAGAGCCCCTTCTGGGGACTCAGGTTTCTGGGAGGGGAGTTGTTTCTGTATTACCTTTTTGCCTTGTATGCTTCTGTATAGAACTGTAAATTTTGTTGATATCTGCTTGTATATTGAGCTAAGCTGTAAATAGAAGCTTCATTCATATTTCCAGAGCTGGCTGAGTCTAGTCTGGGTGATTTCTAAAGTGGGGGACACCCAAACCACCACAATAGCCTTGCTGAGATGTATAAAAACAAGAACACAAACATAGATAAGGAAGTTCTGCTCTCTGGCTTTTGGGCTGCACTTCTTCTCTCTCTGTAACTTGCTGCCTAAATAATCTGTTTGCTTCCTAACCCCCCTGGCCGATCCTCCAAACTCACCTTGAACATAAAGCAAAATCTGAGGTAAGGCAGAGAGGTGGGAAGAAGGTGGAAAGGTGGTTGAGAGCCCCTCCTGGAGACTCATGTTTCTGGGAGTATATATTTCTTATATTCTTCTCCAGAAGTACCCAGGGAGAATCTATGTGGAGTTCAGCTTCCCACTTTAGTGGGAAAGAAGCAAAACAAGGAGAGAAGTTAGTGATTTTGCTAATGGATTGTATCAGCAATAAATGTCGTACTCTATACGTCTGGCAATTTAGCTCTGACATCTCGTAGGTTAGTGGAGATGAGACAGTTTGAGGCATTAAAATCAGCAAGCGTGGAAATATAAGACACTGTGATTTCTTCTCCTTTCATTTTGTGCTGGAATTAAATCCAGAGAAAAGCAAATTACTGCTCCCTCAAAACAAATTAACAGAAAACTGTAGAACTCTGGCATACGCTTGTATACTCTGTTTTGCCTTAGAGAATTCTGTAATAATAAAATTAATGATGGTGGGGGATATTAGTGCTTTTCTTACAAAGACATAGTCCCAGTAGGTGATAATCCAACAATCCTGCTACATAAATATTACCCTGCATATGTAAGGTAGCATGATGTTTCAGAATACACCAAAGAAATAACATTAACTGAACAAGGGCATACATTTTATTGCGAGGTAGAAGGTGAGAACATTAAATAAGACATGAAAACACATTGCTTGTCTTCTCTCTGCCAGACTTTTAGCTTTCATCCTGCACATTCAGCTTTCTTATCTGCAGCCAAACTTTGACCTGACAGAACTGCTAAAACTCCACTCTAACATCTGTGAAGACCCCTATGTTTCATAGAATCATAGAATGGTTTGGGTTGGAAGGGACCTCAAGGATCATCCAGCTCCAAGCCCCTGCCATAGGCAGGGACACCTCCCACTAGAGCAGGCTGCTCAAGGCCTCATCCAGACTGGCCTTAAACACCTCCAGGGAGGAAGCATCCACAACCTCCCTGGGCAACCTGTGCCAGTGTCTCACCACCCTCACTGTAAAGAACTTCCTCCTAACATCCAGTCTAAATCTCCCCTCCTCCAGCTTAAACCCATTCCCCCTTGTCCTGACATTACCAGACCTTGTCAATAGTCCCTCCCCAGCCTTCCTGTAGGCTCCCTTCAGATACTGCAAAGCCACTCTAAGGTCTCCTCGAAGCCTTCTCTTCTCCAGGCTGCAGAGCCCCAACTCTCTCAGCCTATCCTCATAGCAGAGCTGCTGCAGCCCTCTGATCATCTTCGTGGCTCTCCTCTGGACTGGTTCCAGCAGTTCCATATCCCTCTTGTGTTGGGGGCTCCAGAACTGCACACAGTACTCCAGGTGGGGTCTGAGGAGAGCAGAGTAAAGGGGGAGAATCCCCTCCCTTGCCCTGCTGGCCACACTGCTCTTGATGCAACCAGCACATGGTTGGCTGTCTGGGCTTGTCTGTTTCTTAGGAGCTATCTATGCCTGGCTACTGGAAACCACACAGTACCCTGCAGTTGCGAATGTCCTGCAGACAATCTCTTTGTTGGTGACCAAAAGAGGGAGATACACAAATTTTAACACATTCACATGTTTTTCAAGGGGAAGAATGAGCCCTTATAAAAAACACAGAGTTGCAGAACTTTAGAGGCTGGAAGGGACCTCCAGAGATCAGTGGGTCCAATCTCCCTGTCAAGGCATTCTTCCCACAACTGCACTAATATGAAGATCACAGCTTCTGAGGAGCACAAAATTTTGAGTGTGCTTTGTCCAAATGTTTATGCATTTAATGACTTCATTGTGCTTGTCCAGGATGACAGGAGGAATTGGATTTGAACATGAGAAGAAAGGCTACATTTTTTTGCTAAAACAAGAGTTACATAACTAACTTTTCTTGCTCAGACCCAGTCCTGACTGTGAAGCTTGGTTATTTGCTCTCCAGCAAAGATAAATGAGATTAGTAATAATATTATGACTTCACCATTCTTGCAAGTGTCTGTCCATCCCATAACCCAAATAATTTATTCAGTGTATTCTTGATTCATTGCATCCTGGACATGACTCTGCTAAAGCATTTTATTTTATTATAATTCTTAAAGTTTTCTGAGTGCATTGACAATATTCTGCAGTCTCTTTTGGGCTTCTATACAGGCAAAAGTCCCTTGAGCTTCTGTATACACATTATTTATTTACCTTTCTTGTTTGTAGCCATAAGACCCCTGGAAGTTTCATTACACTTTTTACCTTTTTTTTGGTTTTTTTTTAGATTAATTGCTGAAGCCTTATGAATTCTTCTTAGAACTTTCCACATAAATAGTTAATTCCTAGAGTTATGGGCTGTCACTCCCACATTGAGTGGAATTTCATCTTCATGGCTTTCCATTATCTCTGAAGCAGGGCAATATGTGTCAGCGCTGGCTGAAGTAAAATGGATTTTTGCTAAGTTCCAAAATGGATTTTTGCTAATTTCTTAAAAAAAAACAGTGGATGCTTTCTCACTTTTGAAGTAAAAAAAAAAAACCAAAACCATATTTTCAGCCAGGTTCCCTGCAGGTGTAGCCTTATTCCAGCATTCCTCAAAATCTTAAGAATGAAAGCCCTACGAGGAGAGGCTGAGGGAGCTGGGATTGTTTAGCCTCACAAGAGGCTGTAAGTATTTACTCAAGAAATATTATTAACCAACTCACAGGACTAGCTACAGCTTCAAACAGTATTCAAACGCTTTCAGGGAATTCTGTTGCTGCCCCGTCAGCTGCTGAGACGTAATTCTTCCCAGGCTTCTGGAGAAAAGAGGCAGACAATCCTTGACCTTATCTGGTTATCTCTGGACACTCTGTGTATCTCCAGGACTTCCCATCTTGGCAGGGGACTTTCAGGTGTTGGCAGGATGTCTTGCAATGTGCAGTCTTAGCATGATGTCATGCTGGCTATGCAGACTGATTGCGTGGAGGCATTTAGAGTCTGTTCCTGGTAACCTAGAGGCACTGGAGTTTCTAGGCAGTTCAGGATACAGGCACTGAGCAATGGCAGCAGGCAGTAGCAAGCATGAATACAATGATAGAGCACATTGTGTTTACCTGCTGATCTCTTTTTATCCATACAGCCTGAGACTAATGGACCTTTGGACACAAAATAGCCAATCAGAATGGCAGTTAGCTGAATGTGACCATATCGGGTGAAGCCATAGACTTGCTTTACCCAAATTCAGGGAAAACATAGACCTTGCATAAGGCAGGCACAAGCTAAGGATGTGTACCTTGTTTACCACTGGATTAAAACAGTCTGGGCAGGCCAGAATCCTTAGACTCAGTGGCTCCAGGTTCTTTGTCATTTTTCCTGCAGTTGCTTCTCCCCAAAACAGAAAGAGGGAGAGTAGAAAAAGTATAGGCCTATTTTGGCCTGCTTAGGTCTACCACAACACCTGTTCACAAATAGGTGATCATAACTGGTTTTGAAAAAAAAACCAAACAAATAAAAATAGTGATTTTAAAGTGTTATAGATAGTTAATTTAGGAGCTCTTTCCATTTATGTAATTCTTCCTAGCAGATATTTGAAGACCTAAATATCAGCAAATATAATTATTACTGGTTTCTAAACATTCACTTATTGCTGGAATTAATTTCCTCTGCAAGTCAATGTTATTAAGTGTGACGCTGCATACAGCAGCGTGCCACGCTTGCAGCATAGCAGGAAGCCAACAGCAAGGACCTATGCCTACTGTCCCTTGGCAAAAGTTTATGTAGTTAGGAATGTTCTGGCAACACAGCTTTAGTTTCAAGTAAGAAAAGGAGATTTTGAGTACAGAAAATACAGAAGATACCTACAATTTGAATTGTTTTCCATTTGGCAGAGCTCCGAAGCAGAGGAGGCAATGCGTGGGCCAGAATTAATTCTGCCCTTATGCCCTGCCTTGGCTGATCTCCTTGCCACTCACACAGAAAGCATGTGTCACACTTGGGAAGAAGCCCCTCCAGCCAGCACTCTGCACGGCATAGCTGTCCACAGCCATTCATCTGGAGGAAAGAAGGGACAGGATGATTGAATATATTATTCCTTTTGCAAGCCTGCTGCTCTTTGCTATTTCCCTGAAAAAACTGAACAGGACAAACACACTTTTTTTTTTTTAATATATATTTGTGACCTGGAAGATTTGTTAAGACTGCAGATCCCATAAGAAATAACATTTCTGTCCACTACCAGCTTTCTAAGTGGATCTGTCACTGATTATTAAATTTGGTAGTCACTGATCAAACACCTGCTCAGAGGTCCCCACTGGTTAGATCCAGACAAAAGCAGCAGTCTCAGGCAAGTGGGGTAGAGCAGGCAAATCCAAACATGCAGTGATTAAATTTGAGACTCTTTCCAAGCATGATACACATATATTTTTTCAAATTTATTCAGTGGCCACAGTTGCATCAAAATACTGTTGTCACTTTTTTCTTTTATCTTGGGACACCATAAGGCTTTGTTCCTTTTCTAAGCTTGCATATATGCAATCAAATGCAGAACTCAAAATAGATACAAATAAAACACTATGTCAGTCTGTTTCTCTTTTGTGCGAAATGCACTTAGACTGGTTTTCAAATGTCACAAGGTGTTCCCCCAGAATGAAACTAGCACCAGCTTTTTGTTGTGATAGCCACAGTATCACAGTATCACCAAGGTTGGAAGAGACCTCACAGATCATCAAGTCCAAGCCGTTACCACAGAGCTCAAGGCTAGACCATGGCACCAAGTGCCACGTCCAATCCTGCCTTGAACGGCTCCAGGGACGGCGACTCCACCACCTCCCTGGGCAGCCCATTCCAGTAGCCAATGACTCTCTCAGTGAAGAACTTTCTCCTCACCTCAAGCCTAAATTTCCCCTGGCGTAGCTTGAGGCTGTGTCCTCTTGTTCTGGTGCTGGCTGCCTGAGAGAAGAGAGCAACCTCCTCCTGGCTACAACCACCCCTCAGGTAGTTGTAGACAGCAATAAGGTCTCTCCTGAGCCTCCTCTTCTCCAGGCTAAACAATCCCAGCTCCCTCAGCCTCTCCTCGTAGGGCTGTGCTCGAGGCCTCTCACCAGCCTCATTGCCCTTCTCTGGACATGCTCAAGCATCTCAATGCCCCTCTTAAACTGGGGGGCCCAGAACTGGACACAGTACTCAAGGTGTGGTCTAACCAGTGCAAAGTACAGGGGCAGAATGACCTCCCTGCTCCTGCTGGCCACACTATTCCTGATGCAGGCCAAGATGCCATTGGCTCTCTTGGCCACCTGGGCACACTGCTGGCTCATGTTCACACTTAGTGATGTGTGCTTTTGAACAGCTAGAAACATGTTACCTGAGTGACAAGAAGTTTTACACAACAAAGCTATCCAGATGTTTGTGTCGTGCTAAAATTGGTTAAATATATGTAAATGGAGATCACAAAAGTGAAATCAAATACATATGCTAACAAAGGCAATGATAGGAGAGTTACATCTCAGGCAAGCTGTCCTGCAAGTAATCACACATTCAGCCCAGACGGTTTTGTTATGATTAATGCCTCTCTTAAGACTGAAAGAAAGCAAAAATCACCGCAACATCACTTGGCATTGAACTTGACGTAAGACAGAGCAGCCTTTCACAAGAGTATAGGCATTTCTAGAGACAGTCTGTTTTCTAGTGGAAACCACAGGTCACTCTTAGAGTTTGCAAGGTGAATTATATTATATCTGTATTTGTTTCAAACTAAGGCAGATTTTGAATACCAAAACAATGCTTTTTACTTGTGAGAACTCCCAAATGATCCAATGCCTTTTTTTATGTAGTATATGCTTTAGACTGGGATCAGCTTTTCAGTTAGATCTTCAAAATGAGCAAACTGTAATGTCTCTCTGTGCCTGTGGTGGGTTAAAATTTACCCCAAAATAAAATCACCAGAGTAGCTCAGAAGGTTTGGAAGCAAAATGCAGCTATATTTTATAAGCAAGCTAAAATGTGAAAGCATAAAATACTTTGTATATGTGTAAAATATATCTACAGTTATTTGCAATTTAGAAATAGCATCCAAAAAAACCTCAAATTGTTCACCCACCCCTCTGGGCAAGGGAATGTTTAGCCTTGAGAAGAGGAGGCTCAGGGGTGACCTCATTGCTGTCTACAACTACCTGAAGGGAGGTTGTAGCCAGGTGGGGGTTGGTCTCTTCTCCCAGGCAACCAGCAACAGAACAAGGGGACACAGTCTCAAGTTGGGAAGTATAGGCTGGATGTTAGGAGGAAGTTCTTCAGAGAGAGAATGATTGGCATTGGAATGGGCTGCCCAGGGAGGTGGTGGAGTCACCATCTCTGGAAGTGTTCAAGTAAAGCCTGGATGGGGCACTTAGTGCCATGGTCTAGTTGACTGGCTAGGGCTGGGCGATAGGTTGGACTGGATGATCTTGGAGGTCTCTTCCAACGTAGTAGATTCTATGGTTCTATGGAAATCAGGCCCCACTGCTGCTATCTACTTAGCCATAAACAAGAGTCTCAGCCAAGGTGAGCGAAGTCATGCAAAAGCATCAACTAGGATAGAGAAAAGGAAGAACAGTTTGTGCAGCACACTTGACCCTAACCTGCAAGTGGATGGAATAATGCAGACTTATCACTTTTCTTTTGCATCCAATGCCCCATATTATTTACTTTTTACTATTTTTTTTTTCATTAAACATCTTTGTAATTGTCCTATTCCATGTTTATAATTTAGAACCAGAATAGAGGGTTAGTTCTAAACCACTACAGTGCCTTGCATCAGTTTTGTGCAGTATGATCAGGAGTCAGGACAAGAGATAGTACATACAGTTTTCTGAATGTCTTTGCATCTCTTTGAAAGCTTTCTTTAAATAAGTAGCTATTGGATACCAGGTTATGATGGTTTGGGTGTTCCCCACCCCTGCACACTTAACAAAATCACCCAGGCTAGACTCAGCTGGGATGGAATTTAGAATGAAGCTTTATATTTACAGTTTAGCACAATATACAAGCAGATGTTTACAATATATACAGCTATAGACAGAAACAGACAAGTTAAAAAAAGATAATACAGAAACTCAACACTTTTTCCAGAAACCAGAATGCTCAGGAGGAGCTCCCAACCACCCTTCCACTTCCTTTCCACCCCTCTACCTTATCCCAGACTTTGCTGCATGTTCAAGATGAGTTTGGAAAATCAGCCAGGGCGGTTAAGAAGCAGACAGATTAGTTACACAGACAGCAGGTTAGAGAGAGAAGGGAGGCAGCCAGAGACAGTGAGCAACTGTGTATCTGCATTTGTGTAGGTACCACCACTGTTTCCTTTGCGCAGCCTATAATCTAATCTTCTCATCAAAATATTCCAGGTAGCCTCAAACTAGCACACAGGTGATACATTTATCTTATTTTTTGTCTAAATACAGATTTGTCCATAAAAATTCTAGTATCATAGAATCAACCAGGTTGGAAGAGACCTCCAAGATCATCCAGTCCAACCTAGCACCCAGCCCTAGCCAGTCAACTAGACCATGGCACTAAGTGCCTCATTCAGTCTTCTCTTGAGCACCTCCAGGGACAGAGACTCCACCACCTCCCTGGGCAGCCCATTCCAATGCCAATCACTCTCTCTGGGAAGAACTTCCTCCTAACATCCAGCCTAGACCTCTCCCAGCACAACTCGAGACTGTGTCCCCTTGTTCTGTTGCTGGTTGCCTGGGAGAAGAAATCAACCTCCACCTGGCTACAACCTCCCTTCAGGTAGTTGTAGACATCAATGAGGTCTGCCCTGTAAATGTGACTTGTTTTGGCACAGAAAATTCAACAGAAATAAAAGGCCAAATCCACTAAATTCTCTACATATCATCTGTCATTTCCTTTGCACTGGAATCAAACATTAAACACAAATAAGTTGGGTTGGTTTTTTTTTTCAGGATGCAGATGGAAGCAATAAAGCAAGATTCTCAGGCCTGTAAGTCAAATGTTTCTCCTACCCACTTCATTGTGTTGTATAAGATCAAGTACAAACCATGAACTTTAACATTAGCCACCTTAGGATGCTCAGTAGGATCTCCTTTGATGATTTTCTGTGTAGGAATCACAGTTCTTCAGAAAACATTATATTATAACTGACAATTAATTTAAAACACTATTTTAGAGTTTCCATCTATTCTTGAAATAGCACTCAAACACCCAAACCCTTTAAAGAACACCCTGAACTAATCTTTAAAGTCAGGGAAGATGAAACAGGCTTTAACATTTCTGCTTTTCTTTCGATAGACTGCAACACTACTGACACACACCTGATGAAGTGGAATGGTGTGTTGGCAAATTAAATAAATCATTGGTGAATATAAGAAACTTATGGGAAGCTTTTTTCCCTCACTCTCTAACCTTAGGCTGAGATAAAAGAAAGAAGAATAGCAGAGGCAAAGCACCTTAGGCCTGTTGAGCAATGCTGTGTACTGCAGTATTAATGTTCTTCATGCTTCTGCCTTAGTCAATGCACTATCCATATGCTGCTTTTTCTCTGTTTTTCATGTTTCATAAACCATTTCTCCCCAGTCTTTTGCCATCAGCCAGACTGGAGAAGTGACTCATATATTCTGGGATTTAAAAGACACATTCTGTAAACACAGTTAATGAGTCTTACCTGCCAAGAAATAAAGCTCCTTGAAGCTTCTTCAGAGATGAGTTGTCCACTCTCTCATTGAAAAAGACCCTGACTTCAGTCACAGAATTGGTATATCTTTAATTTGTTCAGTTTTGAACTTTCTGAACTTCTTAGGTGATACCAAAGTGCAATAGCTTTCTTGTTTCCATCAGCGACTCTACAGAAGGAGGTAAACTAGGAGGAGGTCAATGCTGTATCTATAAATGACACACAGGGAAAGCCAGAGATTAACTGGATATTAATGCTTAAAGAAGGCAGTGAGAAGAAGTGAATATACAATTGAACACTTTTGTTTACAATGTGTTTTCAAAACATTTACTATTATGGTGCCTGCACAACTCTAGACAATTAGGTAATTTTCCCTTTCTGCTGGCTCAGAAGCAAAACCCACCAGAACGTCACTTAACACCACACCGAGAAAGAGAAAACATTTGGCCTAAACCATTGTTTTAATGTCCTCTTTCCTGAGCCTTCAAACTCCACCTCTGAAACATGAACAGAAAGGCTTTCCTGTTGTGAGCCAGTGCACAGCTCTCAAAAAACTGTCAGCTGAGATAGCTGGTTCACAGTCTCTTTAGATCACACTAAATTTCACCCTGTATAGACTGGCACGCAGTTCAGAGTATGCAAATGTGTTGTTTGGTTACGCTTGTATGCGAGAAGAAGTAAGTCTGAGTACAATCATGATGGGACCACAAAAGGCATCATTTGGCAAAGGAAAATAGGAATTATTTTGCAGGATGGAAACTAAGAAATGTTTATGTGGGAAAAGGTAAATTTGCTTGAAGCTCCACTTCAGGACAAGTATTACCATGTGTCTGGATTTCAGCTAATTTGTTGGAAAAAAATATCTCACCAACTTTCTTCCACACTAGGGAAGAATTATTATCATTTACTATCAATAAAATCCTTAAGACTGTCTTACCATACACCAAGATGTGTGAGGGATATAATTCTTTCTAAGATGTATATATATATTTGTCTGTTCCTAATAAATAACTTTACATGTTTGTGCTGGTTCAGAGTAAGTGTGGTCTTGAACAGCACTTTGGGAAATTGAATAACAAAGTGACAACCTCCTCTTCAGTTCCAGAGCCATCAGATCTTCCTATATGTGACGGTTTGGGTGTCCCCCACACTTTAGAAATCACCCAGACTAGACTCAGCTGGCTCTGGAAATTTGATTGAAGCTTATATGTACAGCTAGCACAATTTACAAGCAGATATTTACAGATATATACAGGAATATACAAGGTAAAAAGGTAATACAGACACAACTCCCCGCCCATAAACATAGTCCCCAGGAGGGACTCTCAATCACCCCCTCACCTTTCCCCTACCCCTCTCAACCTCACCCCAGTCCCAAGGAAGAATGGAGGTTCGGCCAAGAGGATTAAGAAGCAAAGGTGAATCAGCCAAAGCAAATGGAGGGTGAGGTTAGAAAGCAAGATGGAGTTCAGCCAGCAGCCTCAGCTCTCCCCAGCAGGCAAAGAGCTGAGAGCACAGCCCAGAGCCAAGTGCCCAAGTGAAGTGCAGAGCAAAGTGACTTTATCTTTGTTTTGCCTTTCTTCTTTACACATCTCAACGACTGTGAGGGAAGTAGACCTCACCATTGTTTTCATTTCACAGCCTATGATCTAGTTCTTCTCACCAAAACACTCCAGATAGCTTCAAACCAGCACATCTTCTTACTTAGGTCTTTCAGAGCTCTGGCTATTGTAACCTACTGGCAGATCCTGGGATTTTGCAGACCTTAGCACTTTGTCCTTGATAACTCTGACTCACAATGCTACAGAGATAAGGCACACCGTTTTAATACCCTTACTTACCAAAGAGGGGCTGGGGAGTCTCAGAACAACTGTTAACCTTTCCCTTTTAACTCTGCAGATTTTCTGTTCTGCACATCTGACAGGCAACTTAAAACTCATTGGGAAGACAGGAACACTGCTTGAAACAAAAAAAGCCACTTTTCAGACATGTATTCTGAACAGTACTTCTCTGGGAAGCTCAAGTTAATCATTTACAATCTGTTTCCTGACAGCTAGAGAATATTTACTTGCACTGATTCTTTATTTTACTTTTGATGCAGGGCTAAAAAAAACATGCAGTATTGATATGCAGCCAGTAATTGTCACTTGTTTTCTTTCCTTCCTAGCATCCTCCTGCTTTGTTTTCAGGGTTGTTTTGCTTGCTGCTCTGCCACTAAAGGCAAGTGTAGAAGAAACTTTTTCAGTGAGAGTTGAAGTGTAAAAAGTAGCTGCCAAAAAAAGTAAAAAAATAAAATCAAATTACCAAAACCTAAAAATCATAGGCATTTGTTTTAACCTGAGCAGAAGTTTGCTTTGCGTTATAACCTGTCTTAACTACCTGCCAGGGAACTTTCCACTGCGACGTAGCTAATCCCACTCAGAGCATAACAAGGCACTAGGAGAAAAGTTGTTCAAGGAATTTACTGTAAATACNTTGTGGCTCTCCTCTGGACTTGCTCCAGCAGTTCCATGTCCTTCTTGTGCTGGGGGCTCCAGAACTGCACACAGTACTCCAGGTGGGAAGAAAGTCTCTGTTTTAAGCTCCAGACAGACGAGTTTAATTACTCCATTGCAGTTCCTTTGAAAAATTCAGGCTGCAAGACTGATGCATATTGGTACAGTTAAACATCTGTTTTTGGTTGTAACAACAGCAGTTCAAATAGGAGTCAGAGCACTTTCAAACATACATTTTATGTCAGTGTAATAATAAGCAATTTGCAGTAACAATATCACAGTATCACCAAGGTTGGAAGAAACCTCACAGATCATCAAGTCCAAGCCGTTACCACAGAGCTCAAGGCTAGACCATGGCACCAAGTGCCACGTCCAATCCTGCCTTGAACAGCTCCAGGGACGGCGACTCCACCACCTCCCTGGGCAGTATAATTTATTTGCTCTCATCTAGGCAATTGGCTTAGTTGTTATCCTTCTGAAAAGAAGTATTTTGTTGCGAGGTAGTATGGTATTCTGTCAAAACCTGTTATTAATCAGTAATGCCCTATGGTTAGTAGCTAGTTATTCCAATAGTAGTATGATTCCACTAGGCCAAAACAAACTAAATGAAAGACTAAGGCCCCATGCATGATTACATTGTCTTACAGTAAAAATACCGATACTTTTTAGTTCTCAGATAACATACTGCACCAATCATTCTATCACAGAAAGAGGTTGTAGTTTAAAGGCAGGGAATTGTTAATGGTATTAACTGGTTGCAGTAAATCCAAAAATGGGAGTTTAAAGAAGGTTTTATCTTTCATAGTTATGAGTTTTGGGAAAACATTCCATAGGAGATGAGAAAAGAGGGAAACCTGCCTGGCTTTAAGACAAAGTTTGATCAGTATTGAGGAAAAAAATAAGTACAACCCCACCTGAGGGGTGGCTGTAGCCAGGAGGAGGTTGCTCTCTTCTCTCAGGCAGCCAGCACCAGAACAAGAGGACACAGCCTCAAGCTACGCCAGGGGAAACTTAGGCTTGAGGTGAGGAGAAAGTTCTTCACTGAGAGAGTCATTGGCTACTGGAATGGGCTGCCCAGGGAGGTGGTGGAGTCGCCGTCCCTGGAGCTGTTCAAGGCAGGATTGGACGTGGCTCTTGGTGCCATGGTCTAGCCTTGAGCTCTGTGGTAACAGCTTGGACTTGATGATCTGTGAGGTCTCTTCCAACCTTGGTGATACTGTGATGGATGCTGGAAATAACAGAGGAACAACAGGAGGCCCTTTGTACTTGAGTGTATTGGCAAGAAAAGCTGTAGCTTATATACACATTTTCTAATGTATTGTTACTTGCCTTGAATGGGACAATACTGGGAAGCTAGAGTGAGTGGTGGGAAATTTATTTCATTCTGTAATACATATATAAAAAAAAAAATTACATCAAGTCTTGTTACTTTTGTTTGGCCTTTGCTTCTTCCACAGTCAATAACAAATTTCCACTTGACTGATCTGAATAAACTCAGATTCAAGATCTTTTATCCTTTTTGATGGTATTCTCTTGTGAATCAAAGTAAAAAGGGTCAGGAGACTTAAAGCTGACCTACCACAAGAGTGCAACAACAGCACTGTACCAAAGATCCCCGGCTGCCTTCTTATCAGGCTGATGCTGACAAGGCAATTCAAAAGGCTACACTGGCAGAGCACTAACCCTGCTTGAAGGACACCATTTTCTGTTACTTGAGTCCCTTGATCTGCCTTTCCACAAAATCAGAGGAGCATGAACACTGGAGTACAGCTCTGTGAGGTGAGAAAGAGAAAAGATGAAACCTCAGAAATAATTTTCTGCAGCTGACTTAAGTGCTCTCAGGCTGGGACCTGAGACTATAAAAACTGATAAAGGAAAGGAGATAAACTATAGCAAATTATATGTATTTTTTTTCTGACATTAGCAATTAACAGATCTTGTAGTGGTTTGGGTGTCCCCTGCCACCCCCCTCACCCCCCCTCCCCACTTTAGAAATCACCCAGACTAGACTCAGCTAGCTCTGGAAATTTGAATGAAGCTTATATTTACAGCTGGCACAATATACAAGCAGATATTTACAGTATATACAGATATACAAGGTAAA
>WAAF01015306.1:14503-41672 GCA_013400475.1 Tricholaema leucomelas | reverse complement strand
ACAACCACCCCTCAGGTAGTTGTAGACAGCAATAAGGTCTCTCCTGAGCCTCCTCTTCTCCAGGCTAAACAATCCCAGCTCCCTCAGCCTCTCCTCGTAGGGCTGTGCTCGAGGCCTCTCACCAGCCTCGTTGCCCTTCTCTGGATACACTCAAGCATCTCAATGTCCCTTCTAAACTGGGGGGCCCAGAACTGAACACAGTACTCAAGGTGTGAGTTAGCTCCAGTGTTTCAGAATGTCACAGTATTTCCCAACTCCATTTAATTTGCCTTTTGAGTTGATTTTATTTTGCTCAACTGGCACAAGGATAGATGAGGATCTGGTCATGGGTCTCCAAAATTTCCAAGATAGAATTACAGGATCTATAACGGAGTGAAAACAACCAGCAATAGAACAAGGTGACACAGTCTCAAGTTGTGCTGGGGGAAGTATGGGCTGGATGTTAGGAGGAAGTTCTTGCCAGAGAGAGTGATTGGCATTGGAATGGGCTTTTGAAAATTTTAGAAAACTATTGTATGCAGAATAAAGTTCTAGAAGCGTGAAATGGGGAAAAAATTATCACTCATGTCATAAACAAATTCTGATATTATGGAAATTCAAAGTTAAAACAATCACCTTTAAGGGTGCCTAGAGATAGACAAAGGAACAAGGGGGTTGAGCTGGAACACAGAATAGTCCATTTCCATTTTATGATGAGAGTGATGGAGCACTTGAACAGCCTGCCCAGAGAGGCTGTGGAATTTCTTTCTCTGGAGGCTTTCAAAAGCCATCTGGATGCATTCCTGTGCAGCTTGCCCCATGTGATCTTGCTTTGGCAAGGCAGTTGGACTAGATGATCTCTAGAGATCCTTCCCAACCTCTAACATTCTGAGATTAAGTGATTTGATATAAGGATATACTATGATATAATGATGTACTAATAAATACTATATCAGCAAGTGGATAGTAGGCTGGTCAGCTCTGAGGATGTGTCGCAGAAATATGTTTGCATTGCAAATGGTTGAGAAATCGGTTCTACTGTTTTGAGACACTGTCCTCTTTTTGGAATGTGCTAGTTTGAAGCTAGCTAGAATGTTTTGGTGAGAAGAATTAGACTACAGGCTGTGAAAAGAAAACAATGGTGATGTCTACTTCACTCATAGGCTTGCTGAGATGTATAAGAACAAGAAGATAAATACAGATAACACAGACACTCTCTGTATGGTCTTTGGGCTGCATCTCTCTAACCTAACCTGCCATCTGTGTGATTAATCCACCTGCCTCCTAATCCCCTGGCCGACCCTCCAACCTTCCTTGGGTGTAAGGTAACATCTGGGGTAAGGTAGAGAGGGGTGGGAGAAGGTGGAAGGGTGGTTGAGAGCCCCTCCTGGGGACTCAGGTTTCTGGGAGGGCTGTTGTGTTTCTGTATTACCTTTTACCTTGTGTATTTCTGTATGTAACTGTATATACTGTAAATATCTGCTTGTACATTGAGCTAAGCTGTAAATATAAAGCTTCATTCAATTTCCAGAGCTGCTGAGTCTAGCCTCGGTGATTTCCAACTTGCGGGGGGCAGGGAACACCCAAATCATCACATGGAACAATGCTCTGGTTATCGATTTTTGGTTGTTGCTGAGAGAAATTTCCAATAATAGTTTGGCTTTGATCAGTCTTAGACAATATTTTAGGTGGAATTCAAGAGACACTTTTGGGAAACTAGTCTCTTCTTCATTTGCTGACTTACACTGTACAAGGTCTATAGAGATTAACGTTGTATAAACCTGATAACTCTCTAATTTGATTTACTCTTTCAAGTATATTTTAAGTCTTTTAATTAGTGACTTCCCTTCTGTCTTACCAGGTGCTTTATGGATCTTTGCCATTTTGATACACAGTTCAAAATGTTCAGTGCACTCCATAGTTTAAGTTTTTGAGAGAAAAATAGAATTAGCATTACTCAGATTGTAACCAAATGAGCAAATTTAAAGTTTACCTACCTCAAGCTCACTCTTCTCAATATAAAGAGAGGTTAATGGGTTTTTTTAATATGTGCTAGCTCTGATCAGCTCTAGACATTCTTCTGTGACAAGTCAAAAACTGATCCGTGGAAATCCACTCACCTGATCAATGCCCAACGCTGGCAGACCAGGAAGCAGGTCCGCCCTTGGCTAAACCACTGTGAAAATAACTCTTGGGAGGCCACCAGGGCATGTAGAAGATGAAGAGGTAAAGCTACAGCATCCTGTGGGATAGTATTTCCATTTTTTTCCCCTGGCACCACAGTAATGCTGTAGTATTACAAGTCAGAGAACACTTTTTGATGGGAATTATTTAGTGATTACTACGGCAGGTATCAAAATCTAAAAGCAACTTGTTTAGTAGCTAAGCTGGACACATGCAGCAAGTGAAGAGAGTTCAGTAATTCAGTATTTGTATTTTCAAGTGGAAATTAATTCTCATTTTTAGTGCAGCTTTTAAAGGGTTGCATTTTCCACATCCAATTATCATAGTAAGTCAAAATAACAACCCCCTCCAGCCTTCATTTGGGAAATCAATTAAAAAGCAATTAAATACAGCCACAGGGGGAGGACAGGAGCCTCCTTTCAATTATTTGTTGAGAGATTTGAGATTTGATAAGAACCAAAACTTAAGTAACAGCTACACTGCATAAAGAAAACAAAGCCCACAACACTTTAATGACATTTGAATTAAGGTACTGAACCACAATGTTTATTTTAATTCCAATCAATATTCAGAAAGCAGTTGTAGCAAAATGGCAAGAGCAATCTGCTCAAGCAGTGAGGAAGATATGTAGCACTATGCCTGCTCTCATGATTTCTCTAAAAATAGGGCAATTTCTCAGATGTTTGCAAAGCTCAGCCTTGGCAAAGTTGTCTAGATGTCAGTTGTTGTTCCAGGGTAACAGGACTGTGCACAGAGGATGCAAATGATACACAGAGAACTGATGGTGGAGGCAACACAAAGGAGGAAGGGAAGCATGAATATGAGCAATAAGTGTGACCCACATCCCTGTTTGCAGACATTTTAAAGCATTTTTGGAAGCATTTATAATTGTAGTGTTTCTATTGTATTATTGGTAGTGATCCCACACGTGTGGCTCACTGAATGCAGATCTCATTGATAAATCAATAAAATGCCTTGATTTGGAGTAGTTCTGATGATATTCTGGCAATCTCACCATCATTGCCAGACCTTAGAGTTGGTTAAAAAAGAAAAATTGAGTTGCCACTGAAAAAGAGTTTGTTTGTACCTCCCTGTGCTAGTTTGAGCCTAGCTGGGATGTTTTGGTGAGAAAAATTACATCATAGGCTGAGAAATTAAAACAATGGTGAGGTCTACTTCCCTCACAGCCTTGCTGAGATGTGTAAAGAAGAAAAGCAAAACAAAGATAAAGTCACTTCACTTGGGCACTTTGCTCTGGGCTGTTCTCTCAGCTCTTTGCCTGCTGGGGAGCTGGGGCTGCTGGCTGAACTCCATCTTGCTTTCTAACCTCATCCTCCATTTGTTTTGTTGANGCGGGGGACACCCAAACCATCACACTCCCAAACAAATGAAACAGATATTTAAAGCAATTTTTTTTCAACCACTGCATCTTGAATTATTTGCTGACTATATCCCTGCTTGAGAGGCAAAGTCAGGGATGATCCAAGCAGCCAACACCCAGGGGAAGCTAGAGCAGAGGTTAGGAAAGGTATGGTCAGTATTTCTCTACAGATGAAGGAATGCAGCCACAATCTCTCAACTTCTAACAGCACTTTTAATACTCAGATATGTTAGAAAATAAGAGCTTGTTCATGTACATTTGAGAGTTTCACAGCATAACTTATTTCATGTTTCTTGGAGCTTGGGGAATGGTTGAGTTTGGAAATAGGAACATCACTTTCAGTGTGTGAATGGAAGGCTGCCTGGCCACCCTTTCTTCCAAGATATGTGTTAGGACTCTATGAGATGTAAAGCACTCCTAGGAATCCTTAGAATCACAGACTGCATGCTCTAACACCCCCTTTCAAATACTTGTTCTCTAAATTCATTCTGCATAGGAAAATTAGAAATCTTCTAGGGCCACTTATAGGAAATGGCCTGAAATTGTGCCAGGAGAGGTTTAGGTTAGACATGAGGGACAATTTTTTTGCTGCATTAGTGGTCAGTCATTGGAACAGGCTGCCCAGGGAAGTGGTGGAGTCACCATCCCTGGAGGTGTTCAAGCAACGTGTGGCCATGGAGCTTTAGGACATGGTTTAATGGCCACGGTGGTGTTGGGTTGAAGGCTGGGCATGAGGATCTTAGAGAGCTTTCCAACCAAAACTATTCTATGACCACACAATACTACTCCTCCATGAGCTTCCGCTTCAACCAAGTACTTTAGCTCAACATAAGTGAGCAGAAAGAAGCAGATAAACATAGAGGAGCTCAGCCTAAGTAAGGAGGCCCAGCAAGCACACATGGAGTGATGCCAGAGTGATCATCAAGCCTGTTCTTGCCTAAGCCAGAACCGGGGGGGCCACCAGGCCCCCCCGGCCTTTGATTGCCTCCACCATTCACCCAGTGTGCACCATGGGTACTCACCAGTGATGACAGGAGGAGGAACCCTCTGCCCAGTTGGGCAAGCTTAGAGTGTCTGCCTTTCATGAGGGAGATTAAAAAGGGGAGTGGGCAGGGAGGGCAAAGTGGTTGCACCTGGGGTGGGAGGAGAGACTCCAAAAGAGCCCAGGTCCTCTGGGGTTGGGGGAAATGGGAAAATCAGGTGCGGGTGGGGAAAGGGGCAGATAGGGTGGAAAAGGGGAGGTGGTGCTGGAAGGATGGAGATGAAAAGGAATTAGATGGAGGGGAAAAGAGGAAGGTGGGAGAAAAGGAAGAAGATGGAAAGGAAAAGGAAGGAGATTGAGATGAAAAGAGGAAGATGGGGAGAAAGACAAAGATGGAGAGGAAATGAAGGAGATGGAAAGAAAAGGAGGAAGATAGGGGAAATAAGGGAGATGGGGAAGAAGTGGGATTAAAAAAATAACAAAAATGTAAACTGGATTGTAAAAAAAAAAACAACAAAAAAAACCCCACACCAAGATCAACAACAACAAAAAAGTGATCCTGCTCTGTCAGGGGTTTGGACTAGATGATCTATAGAGATCCTTTCCAGCCCCTAACAGTCTCTGACCCTGACATGTTTGTATCTTCCCCAGCAAGCCCCCGGCAAACAGGAATATGTTTCAAATATCTTTTGAAGCACATTCTAGTTTTCATGGTCTAGATGACTGGATAGGGCTGGGTGATAGGTTGGACTGGATGATCTTGGAGGTCTTTTCCAACCTGGTTGATTCTATTCTATTTCATTCTATAAATGGTGGTTTTATGCCCTTTATAAAATGCAGGAAGTAGCAAACAAATCAGTAGTAATTCTCCAGAATAAGCATTAATATGTTACCTATAGTAAGAAGATTGATAGTGTTGGTTGAGATTTTTTCCAGACAGAATTGCAGCTGCTGTTTATCAGTGTGTGTATAAAGTCACATATTGATCATACAAAAGACAATTTACTAACTCTCTACATTAGCCTTTAGCTCTTCCTTTGAAAAGGCCTTCCAGAGATCTTTTTAAATGAAAGGAAGGCTAACAAAGATGTAGAGAGGAATTTAAATTGCAATATACTAAGATAGTTGAAATCCAGAGGAATTACAGGCATCATAGTCAAGGACTTGTTCCTATTTCCATTGAAGTTAACAGTCAGACGTTTGTAAAACCCACTAAACCAGTGAAAAATCCACACAGCAAGCTTTTAATTTCTCCTGTGGATAGACTGACACAAGAGAAGCAACTGCAAGCTAAGTGTTACATAGCCGTATATTAGCCTGGACAAGAATGGAACAACCTCAGGGGATGCATTACTGAGAATTTATTTTCATATTTGGCAGAATCACCCAAGTGTGCACTTGTCTGCTACAAAGGTTGTGTCACCTCATCAGTCTAAGTGTAGGCTCCCTTCAGATACTGGAAAGCCACTATAAGGTCTCCTCGAAGCCTTCTCTTCGCCAGGCTGCAGAGCCCCAACTCTCTCAGCCTGTCCTCATAGAAGAGCTGCTCCAGCTCTCTGATCATCTTTGTGGCTCTCCTCTGGACTTGCTCCAGCAGTTCCATGTCCTGATCATGTCCTTAGTGCAGTGGTCATGACTAGTTCTAATTATTTCAGAAAAATGACATTAGAAGCAGAAAATGGAGAATAATCATACACCAGAGACAAACCTAATTACACTTTAAACATGGCATACACAAACTGTGTTTTAACTCACATTTAACCCATGAATTTACAGCTCCATTATTTCTATTATTAAATTGTAACACCTCCTATGGTGATTACTAATACTTCAGTGTGAGAACCTTTTTCTGTTGAGCTCTTTCATTTCCTCTGCTGATGGAGAAATTCCAGCAGCTTCCTCCTGAGGGTTTTCTGAAAAAGAATAAAGATTGTTGAGAAAAAAAGATAAGTTTGCAGATGACACCAAGCTGTGTGGCACAGTTGACTTGCTGGAGGGCAGGGATGCCATCCAGAGGGACCTGGACAGCCTGGAGAGGTGGGCCCAGGCCAACCTCATGACGTTTAACAAGGCCAAGTGTAAGGTCCTGCACCTGGGTCGGTGCAATCCCAGGCACAGATACAGGCTGGGTGGTGAATGGCTGAGAGCAGCCCTGAGGAGAAGGACCTGGGGGTCTGGGTCGACGAAAAGCTCAACATGAGCCGGCAGTGTGCACATGCAGCCCAGACAGCAACCCTGTGCTGGGCTGCATCAAGAGCAGTGTGGCCAGCAGGGCAAGGGAGGGGATTCTCCCCCTTTACTCTGCTCTCCTCAGACCCCACCTGGAGTACTGTGTGCAGTTCTGGAGCCCCCAACACAAGAAGGACATGGAACTGCTGGAGCGAGTCCAGAGGAGAGCCACGAAGATGCTCAGAGGGCTGCAGCAGCTCTGCTATGAGGACAGGCTGAGAGAGTTGGGGCTCTGCAGCCTGGAGAGGAGCAGGCTTCGAGGAGACCTTATAGTGGCTTTCCAGTATTTGAAGGGAGCCTACAGGAAGGCTGGGGAGGGACTATTGGCAAGGTCTAGTAATGTTAGGACGAGGGGGAATGGGTTTAAACTGGTTGTGGATGCTTCCTCCCTGGAGGTGTTTAAGGCCAGGCTTGATGAGGCCTTGAGCAACCTGCTCTAGTGGGAGGTGTCCCTGCCTATGGCAGGGGCTTGGAGCTGGATGATCCTTGAGGTCCCTTCCAACCTAAACCATTCTATGATTCTATGATTCTATGATTCTATTTGCCAGCCCAGCAAATGAGGAGACAGAGTGGGAAAAGGTGACTGAATTTGTTTGGTTTTTTTTAATTCTTTACAAATCCTACACTAATAATAATATTTATCTCTTTCTTTAGTTCAAGAAAAGCCTGGATGAGGCACTTAGTGCCATATCTAGTTGATTGGATAGGGCTGAGTGATAGGTTGGAGTGGATGATCTTGGAGGTCTCTTCTAACCTGATTGATTCTATGATACTACGACTGAAGGGAAAGCTGTTCCCTCAGTCCATGGTTAAACTAAGAATTAGTTTCCTAATGCATGTGAAAATTATTTTAATAGGAAGCTTTGAAGTATCTGAGCAAGAGGACTATCCTCCAGGAAAAAAGGTACATTCTAATTAAGTCATTTACAATAGCAACTTTTACACTACAACTTACAAAAATGTTATGACTTTCCAGAGTTTACATTGAAATCCTGATAGATCTGGGCAATCTTTCTTAGTTTCACATCAATATCAAACTTTAACTAGGATTTCAGAATATGTAGAAAAATATGACATATGTAATTTAAAATAGATTTAAGAAAAAAATCAGTGTTGCAAACAGGACAATTTTTACTGCTCCTTTTCCACTGCAGAAAGGTGAACCACTTGGTTTTGGCTGTCATTCTGGTATTGATAGGTTAGAATGCAGGAACCTTTGAAAGAAAGATATTTATAAGAGGTTGGGGGTTGGTTTTTTTTTGTTTGACTTTTTTTTTCCCTTTTCTTTTTTTCCTGAGTTAATACTAAAATGCCCTGAGGAGTTTTATAATATATGTGCCAGACATATCCACTGAATTCCAAATGAGTTAGTATAGTGTTTCTGAAGGTAGACTTGCTTCAAAGCAGAGGCTGTGACTGACTTACTGAATCATGAGTGGGAAAATCTATGAACTGAGTACAGAAATATTTCTCAGCAAAACTAGTTTCCTTCTACTTTCCACACAATAAAGCCAAAATCTTATTAAAAATGTAAAGGCAATTGGCATCTTGAAGGGCTCTAAGGCTACAAAGGAGATTTTTCTGCTTGCTCTTTTCTCAAAACAGACCTTGTAGAAAGTGATACAAGATTTGTAGGAGAAGATGCTAAACAAATGACATAAAGTTCATCCTCTCTGCATCAAGGAGGTTGTAGCCAGGTGGGGTTGGTCTCTTCTCCCAGGCAACCAGCAACAGGACAAGGGGACACAATCTCAAGTTGTGCCAGAGGAAGTCTAGGCTGGATGTTAGGAGGAAGTTGTTGCCAGAGAGAGTGATTGGCATTGGAATGGGCTGCCCAGGGAGGTGGTGGAGTCACCGTCCCTGGGGGTGTTCAGGAAAAGCCTGGATGAGGAACTTGGTGCTATGGTCTAGTTGACTGGATAGGGCTGGGTGCTAGGTTGGACTAGATGATGTTGGAGGTGTCTTCCAACCTGGTTGATTCTGTTCTATTCTATTTATATAGTTACATATATGTATGTATGTATGTGTATTTCTCCATCTGTGTAAAAAGCAGAGAAGGAATGATGTGCATGTAAAAACTAGATCGCTGCATAACAAACATGAGAGCTCAGATATTTGATGGATGTCTTCCAATCTACAGGCAACAGTATTTAGCATTATCTGTGGCATCTTCTTTCCAGTAGATTTTTATGCTGGTGTCTTTTCATTTGAGATAGAGTTGGTATTCTTCCTAACCACTGATACAGTGCTGTGGTTTGGATTTAGAGCGAGAACAGTGTTGCTCACGCACTGATGTTTTCAGTAGTTGCTAAGCAGAGTTTCTACTAAGTTAAGGACTTTTCAGCATCATGTGCCCTGTCAGTAAGAAGGCTGGAGTGGCACAAGAAGCTGATAAAAAACACAGCCAGGACAGCTGACCCAAACTGGCCAAAGGGATATTCCATACCATATGGCACCATTATATAAACTTGGAAGAAAGCTGGTCAGGCACTGATACTTGGGAATTGTTTGGGCATCTGTCAGCAAGTGGTAAGTAACTGCATTGTGCATTACTTCTTTTGTATATATTCCTTTATTGCTATTATTATTGTTGCTTCCATTACTACTGTTATTATTTTCTTCCTTTTCTGTCCTATTAAGTTGTTTTTATGTAAGCATATGAATTTTTTTCCTCCCCCATCCTGCTACAGGGATGGAAGGAGCAGTAAGTGAGAATCACAGAATCATGGAATCAACCAGGTTGGAAGAGACCTCCAAGATCATCAGGTCCAACCTAGCATCCAGCCCTAGCCAGTCAACTAGACCATGGCACTAAATGCCTCATCCAGTCTTTTCTTCCCTCCAGGGATGCTGACTCCACCACCTCCCTGGGCAGCCCATTCCAATGTGTCTGAGTGATGCTGAGTCGCTGGTTAGTGTATAACCACTACAAATGTAATTATGGAAATTCTATTTTCCAATTTCTAAAATATAGATTTTTACAAAGGACATGTTAGACACATAATTCCAGATGATAAACAAACAAACAAACAAAAAATCAATCAAACAAACGAAAAGCTATGCAGGGTGGTTTTATAACTCCATGCATTCTTACATTACCACAGTATGTGTGTTTGTCTGTGTGTACACACTTACATAAACAGCTTTCCTATTTGTCCTTAAGCTCTTTAAACCCTAATCAGGATAATCTGAGATACTGAATTTTAGATCTAGAAATCTCTTAGATGACCACGGAACTGAAAGAAGTAGGTGAAAGAGAAGATAGAGGTTCAGGATAAATACATAGAAGAAACATTTCTTGGAATGGGTATTGATGCTGCTGAAGTTAGTGTTAGTGAAAGTCAAAGGTGTTCCCGTTGCATACAGGTTATTAAGAAAAAGCTTTCCAGAAAGCAAACAAAAACAAACAAACCAACCCCCTAACCCCACAATTAAGACTCAAACAGAAATGCATGGCTGCTGCTCTTGCCATGACTGTGATGGATTTGAGCTTGTAGCAGCTGAGCAAAGAGGCACAACCGAGGGAGTTGCGGAAGATTTTTGGCACGTATGTGCAGCTGTGTATTCTTCTATAAATTCATTTCTGAAGATTAAGCAACTTACTATGAGCAGAGATCAGATCATTCCCCAACTACTTACCAGGCAGCTTTGAAGTTGAGGAGGGCCCAGAGTCCAGTAACAGGGCCAGCAAACACATTTAGGTCAGAGCGAGGATAGCTGAGGATGGAGCATATTACAGCTCCCCACATGTCTATGGCTGCCCCTTTGGCACTGACGCTGGTGTCAACAGGTGTCTGGCTGAAACCATCAGGACCCATCTGCCACAAACCAAAGAAAAGACATTACATCTACCCACAGGCTTTTCTATCCACTTTTGAAGGTCTGCTGACAGCTTGGGTTGGCATGAGAGCCATCTCTCAGCTCAGCAATGATGGCTTCTCAGTGCAAAAGCCCTCAGTATTATTTCAAAGTGTTATATGAAAGTAAAAAGAAAAAAAAAATAAAAATAAAAAAAAAAGATGTATTACATATTAGAAAACACTTTTATTACTGTGTACTTACATGTATATGTAAATACACATATGTGTGTAAGAAGATATAAATAATTGTATATATTTCACATCTCTGTTAACTGGAGATGGAAAAGAAAGCTTCCTGTACCTCAGCCAGCTGAATGAGATTAACTAAAATACATTTTTTTTCATAGCTTTCTTCTTGTGACTCAGTCCACTTGGTAGTGGAGTCACTACCAAGTTACATCATCAGCTATTTCTTCCTCTGAAAAAATTAAACAGATACTATTGTGTTTCACTTCCAAAACAGCACCTTCTGCTGCAATCTCTTAGCATCTGTCATGCTACCTGCATGTATCTGCTGCGAATATATAAAGAATAGATTAAAAAAACCCCAAACTAATACTTATTTTAAAGAATGAAAAGAAGCAACTTCTCCCTTTGTGCTAGTTTGGATCACCTACATCTGAGATAGCTGGAATGAAATGTGAACTGAACTTGTGATATTCATTATTGTAAATATTGGTTTAGATTAGACAGAATAGTTCTCAGCAATACTCTGAGTGAAATAGACAGGTGTGAATTGTGCTAGCTTGAAGCCAGCTAGAATGTTTTGGTGAGAAGAATTAGATTACAGGCTGTGAAAAGAAAACAGTGCTGATGTCTACTTCACTCATAGGCTTGCTGAGATGTATAAGAACAAGAAGATAAATATAGATAACAGAGTCACTCTCTGAGCTCTGTGGGCTGCACTTCTCTCTCTAACCTAACCTGCTGTCTGTGTGACTAATCCACCTGTTTCCTAACCCCCCCTGGCCGACCCTCCAATCTTCCTTGGGTGTAAGGCAAAGACTTGGGTAAGGTAGAGAGGGGTTGGAAGAAGGTGGAAGGATGGTTGAGAGCCCCTTCTGGGGCCTCTGGTTTCTGGGAGGGCTGTTGTGTTCCTGTATTACCTTTTAACTTGTATACTTCTGTATATAGCTGTATATATTGTAGACACCTGCTTGTATGTTGTGCTAAGATGTAAATATAAAACTTCATTCAATTTCCAGAGCCTCTGAGTCTAGTCTGGGTGATTTTCCAGAGTGTGAGGGGGCAGGGAACACCCAAACCATCACACTCCTTTAAAATTAATACCAATAAGGAAGGCTGGCTTACAATAATTTGAAGGGTGCTTTGAAGTCAACATGATACTCAATAATTCTTGCTGTGTTTTTAGAAGCAAAATCAAGGAATGAGCAATAAAAATTGTAAAGATTTATATTTTTATAGAGGTAAAAATTATTTCTAAGCCTTTCACCTATATTTTAAAGGAGGCAGGCTGAAAAAAAAAAGAAGAGGTCTACATGTATGCTACTTTTAAAGTCCCAGACATTTTTTCCTTCAAATGACTGCTGGGGAAAAAATAATAAATTCAAAAAGATTCCTTAGAAAGGGACAGAAACAAGTGCCTGAAACTTCAGGTGAATTTCTGTCAGTCATCATCAAGCTTTAGAGATGGGACAGTTCCTGTTGCTGCCTGCCAAGGGATGGAGCCTGGCATACACAAAAGGTCTATCCAAATGTATGCTATACCTAATAATCAGGTAATGCCACTATCTGAATAATAAAATACATATTAGAAAATGAAGATAAAGCAAACATTAACAAGGTTTCTCTGCTTTTCACTGATAATTAGAAAGATTAGCACCTGGTTCCCTCTATTAGCACTTAGCACAAATTCTGTTATCAGATTGTGCCTCACAGACAAATTGTGCCTCACAGACAAATTGCTGATGATCTCTTCCTGCTCCTGCATTTATACTCTGGTGAAACTCAGAACAAATTGAGAGGGCTTGTGTTCAAGTGAATGCAGGACCGTGCTTTGCATGCTCTCTTTGGTTCATCCTTTTCCTCCTTGCCTTTCTTCCCTAGTAAACCAGTGAAGCTTGCCTTCCTTTTTGAACTGCAAAGTTATTTTACTTCATGAGAAGTGAAATATCTTAAATTAGTGGCCCCAGTGTGACTAATTTTTTGAGATTATGCTGAAAACATGTTATCATTGGAGAGGTACCTTCCAGGAACATCAAATATTTCAACTATGTTCATAAACAGACCTTGAGTTGCATAATTATAGAAAGATACTTTCCCTTCCTCCCACAAAACAAATGTCTGATATCCATTATGTTTTGTTTGCTTTCTTCTTTCCTATATTTCTCATTTTAAAGTAAATGTCAGTGATATTTACCACTGATAGAGCAACAAAGAGTGTTATTCATACAGAAATGATCCTTTGGTTCATTTCCAGAACCTCCATACCAGAAAAAAACAAACAAACTCACCAACTCCCACCCTCCAAAACAAACCCTAACAAAAGTCCAGAAATGGATTTTGTGGTGATCAAATGAGCCAGGAAGAAAGCAATCTACATTTAATTTACATTCTCCTCTAATCAATGCATAATATCCACGGAGAGCAGTTGTTTTTCAGTCATAGCTAAGGAACGGACAGATGAGCTACATGCAGCTTGCTGAGGTGGGATTTACATTAAAAAGAACCCAAAAAACTTAAAAAGCCTCTGAGCCTGCATTGTTTCTAGTTTTGTTCTGTATTTTACATGATATTCTTCCAGGACATGTAATGGATGGTAGTTTTGCTCCAATTGTGAAAAACAAAAATGAAGGTGAGGACTGAGCTGCACTGTTACAAGTATGAATCGTGAGTCCTGCTAATGTTAATGACACACCAATATATGAGCCAAGATGTTAAGGCTCAGGTGAGTCCTCAAGAGTTCTCAGCATTCACAAAGAATCAACGTTGAAACTCCAGCACATGCTGAAAAAACCTGCTCAACTCCAAGGTGAAGGGGTCAAAGGTGGAGGAGAAACTGTAGAACAGCCAAACTCTCTCCTGCATGCACAGGCAGCATCACCCCCGGCTGCCCCCAGATACTTCCTGTTATAATTGACTTTTATGCAAAGAGGTGAAATTCCCTATGCATTGCTAATAACTGATTGTACTGAAATACCAATTGTAATAAATATATATGAGAGATAATACTGAATTTAGCTGTTTCTCTTTAAAGTACTTCAGATATGTTAAAACATTCAGGAGGCAAGATACAGTTTGCTGTGTGAAGTGTGTTTTGGCCAGGGGGAGAAAAAATTCTTACTGAGTGAAAGTGTAGCTGCCAAAATATAGCTATCTGATCATTTCAAGCCAACTTGCCTTCACAGTTTAAAAAAAAGATGATTTCTGACTTTCCCATGCTTTTGACAGCATTTTCTGTCTCTCAGGGCTTTTAGCAAAGCGCTATTTGGCAGTGGAGGAATATCATGTGTCTGCTGAGAAGCAAGAACGCTAAAGAAAAGGAAAAACCTCTAAAAAGGCTTTAGAATTTATTTATAACTTCATAATGCTAAGACCTTTCCCCTGAAAGCCCCCAGAAGAGCCCATCCTTGATGCTTCTTCATCTAGAAGTCCAGCTGAACAAAAGAACCTAATTCCACAGCAAAATAAAATAAGAACTGTCTGAGGGGTTTTTTTTTTGTGTTGATCTCTTCTTCACTGGGGTGGATTGAAAAGTGGCTTGACACCAGAGTTCAGAGGGGTGTGATCAGTGGCACAGAGTCCATTTGGAGGCCTGTGGCCAGTGGTGTTCCTCAGGGATGAGTACTGGGCCCAGTTTCGCTCATTATCGTTATTAATGACCTGGATAAGGGGATTGAGTGTGCCCTCAGCAAACTTGCTCTGGATACAAAACTGAGGGAGGTGGCTGACAGCCCATTAGGCTGTGCTGCCATCCAAGGAGATCTGAACAGGCTGAAGTACCAGATGAAGGCTAACCACATGAAGTTCAATAAGGACAAGTGCAGAGTCCCGCATCTGGGGAGGCATAACAACATTCACCAGTACGGACTGGGAGCTGCCCTGCTGGAAAGCAGCTCCGTGGAGCCTGGTGGACAAGTTCTGCATGGACCATCAATGTGGCCTTGTGGCCAAGAGAGCCAATGGCATCCTGGGGTGCATCAGGAAAAGTGTGTCCAGCAGGTCTAGGGAGGTTCTTCTCGCCCTCTACTCAAGGAGCTCCTCTCTGCTTATGGCAGAAGGCTATGGTGAATCACAAGAGGCTTTAAGTATTTACTCACAAAATATTTCCTGTCTTGTGGGGCTAGCTACAGCATCAGACAGTACCCAAACGCTTTCAGGGAACTCTGTTATTGTCTTGTCAACTGCTGAGACTTGATTCCTCCCAGGCTTCAGAGTGCTGGGAAAACAAGGCAGACAATCTCTGACCTTTTATCCTGGCTCCTCTGGATGAGCTGTGTATCTCCAGGACTTCCTGTCTTGGCAGGAGACTTTCAGGTGCAGGCAGGATGTCTTGCCATGTACAGTCCTAGCACGATGTCACGCTGGCTGCGCAGGCTGATCATGTGGAAGTGTTTAAAGCCTTTTCATGGTAAAGTCAAGGCAATGTAGTTTCCAGGCAAACAAACTCAGAGCATCAGAGTTTGTTACTTTGTGGAAGAGCTAGCTTATAGCACGGCATAGCATGGCAGGATGCAATAAGGCAGTAAGGCAGAAAGCAATAGCAGCAGGCAACAGCAGGCATGAATACAATGCAGAGCACACTGTGTTTACCTGTATATCCCTTTTTACCAATGTAGCCTAAGATTAATGGGCCTTTGAACACAGAATAGCCAATCAGAAGGGCAGTTATCCAAGTTTGACCATATTAGGTGAAACTGTAGGCTTGCTTTACCCAAATTTGGGAAAAACATAGGCCTCACACAAGGCAAGCACAAGCTAATTATATGTACCCTGTTTATCACAGGGTGTAAACAAGTCTGGGCAGGCCAGGATCCTTAGACTCAGTGGCTCCAGGTTCTTTATCCTCTTACCCACGGTTGCTTCTCCCCAAAACAGAAGGAGGGAGAGCAGAAAAACATGGCTGGGCAAGCCAGGACATCTATAAGCCTATTTTGGCCTATCAGGGCTACCATGACACAGTGTGATCTGCAGTGTTGGAACGCTCTAAAACCAATTTAAGTGTTAGAAGAGTAATTTTTTTCACTCATAAACCCACACTTGATCTGTCAGGACATATGAGTGAGTCATGGCTGGATGATGCCAAAGCGCCTGTTTTGCTAGAGGCAGCTGAAGAGGATAAACAAAAAGACAGACCATCCAGAAAATTAAGGGATTATTTTACTTTCCTTTTTAAATTATTCTTTTTTTATCCCAAAGATTAAAGTAACTTGCAGTATCTGAGGTGGGAGAAAATACAATAGAAAAGGACAAAGGCCTGGAGTTGAAAATGCTAAACATGCAGTGTTGTCCATTTAATGCCTGTGTGTACATGTACATACACTGTGTGCTAGAGCCAGCAGTGTGCCCAGGTGGCCAAGAGAGCCAATGGCATCCTGGCCTGCATCAGGAATGGTGTGGCCAGCAGGAGCAGGGAGGTCATTCTGCCCCTGTACTCTGCACTGGTTAGACCGAACCTTGAGTACTGTGTCCAGTTCTGGGCCCCCCAGTTTAAGAGGGGCATTGAGATGCTTGAACGTGTCCAGAGAAGGGCAACGAGGCTGGGGAGAGGCCTCGAGCACAGCCCTACGAGGAGAGGCTGAGGGAGCTGGGATTGTTTAGCCTGGAGAAGAGGAGGCTCAGGGCAGACCTTATTGCTGTCTACAACTACCTGAGGGGTGGTTGTAGCCAGGAGGAGGTTGCTCTCTTCTCTCAGGCAGCCAGCACCAGAACAAGAGGACACAGCCTCAAGCTACGCCAGGGGAAATTTAGGCTTGAGGTGAGGAGAAAGTTCTTCACTGAGAGAGTCATTGGGTACTGGAATGGGCTGCCCAGGGAGGGGCTGGAGTCACCATCCCTGAAGGTGTTCAAGAAAAGACTGGATGGGGTACTTAGTGCCATGATCTAGTTGAGTGGATAGGGCTGGGTGCTAGGTTGGACTGGATGATCTTGGAGGCCTCTTCCCACCTGGTTGATTCTATGATTCTATGCTTTCACGCCCCTTTAACTTGAGAGTGATTCATTTAATATATCTCATTATCAATTTTCTGCAGTTCTGGAATCTCTTAAATTGACTCAAGATGCTGAAAGAACCCCCAAAACCTGAGATTTTTCAAATTGCTGTCAGATCCACAACTACTCTATGTCACTGCTTGATCATTAAGGAAATAGTGACTAGAACATTGTCCCTGTAGTGAACATGAATGGGATTTTAGTCGCAGTGTAAGTTTCTGCAGTTATAAATCACTCTCAGAGGCATGTTTCAACTAAACACTGCAAGGCACTATCTGATGCCACACAGTGGTAGATGTTGGAGTAAAGTTCAGGAGTATCAATGTTAATGTCTTTAAAGCAGAGAGTTCTTTATGGTCGCAACCCTACAAGCTGAAGGGCTGCCTGGTCCAGGAATAGACCACAGCAGTGATCTGAAAGGGGGTTTTGTACAGGAAAATCCTTACAAGCACTAAACCAAACAAGGTAATGCTGAGTCAAAAGGACTATTATAAAACTTTCCACCTCTGTTGAAGACACAACCAGTATTCCCACACCCATTTTCCTTAATAACTCATCTTAAAACCCTGTCTCTTACTCCACCTTTTGTGTACTGTGAATGAAGGAATTTTCATTTATGTCACAGGTTTTTTTTAGAATTGGAAAAGTGTCTCAGATTTAAAGGAAAAATACATTTTGAAGACAGCTTCCACAACATCATTAGCTAGAATAACTAGGAGTACTGAGTGCATAATTCAAATGTCAATGCTATGTTTGATTATACAAAATTGATTTTTCTAACACTGTATATGGGTTTATGTGTCCTTCCTTTGGCTGCAAAATATATGAGTAATTATTCATTAGCATAATAATGCCCTAAAGTGGGAGAATCAGTTAACAAACTCCAGAACTTAACACATTTCTCTATGCACATGACATGAATGCACTACTAATGTCTTAAAACTATTATAAATGTCATATGGTATTTCACCATTCTACATTTGCAATCACTAGCAAGGCACAAACAGTGTTTTCCTTCCGTGCAAACCGTTCACCTGCACTTTGTGAGGCTCTTTTGGAAGCAGTGTGAATGATTTTAGGTGTATTTCAGTTTTACACATAGCCAACGTAAAAACAGTGATGTCTGTCCAAGTGTTGGACACTTGAGAGAGTTGGGGCTCTTCAGCCTGGAGAAGAGAAGCCTTTGAGGAGACCTTAGAGTGGCTTTCCAGTATCTGAAGGGAGCCTACAGGAAGGCTGGGGAGGGACTATTGACAAGGTCTGGTAATGTCAGGATGAGGGGGAATGGGTTTAAGCTGGAGGAGGGGAGATTTAGACTGGATGTTAGGAGGAAGTTCTTTACAGTGAGGGTGGTGAGACACTGGCACAGGTTGCCCAGGGAGGTTGTGGATGCTTCCTCCCTGGAGGCGTTTAAGGCCAGGCTGGATGAGGCCTTGAGCAGCCTGCTCTAGTGGGAGGTGTCCCTGCCTATGTCAGGGGGTTGGAGCTGGATGATCCTTGAGGTCCCTTCCAACCTAAGCCATTCTATGATTCTATGAAGTGTGAAGGAGTGAAGAGAAGACTCTTTCAAAAGTGTAAAGATTGAGAATAATAGATTTTGAGTCAAACCTCTACACCCTACCTGCCTAAGAGCAATAAAACATAAGCAGCTTTCATCTGTTTGAAATTCCTTCCACAGCCAAGGTGGAAGCCTAGGGTTGATTATTATTACTGAATATCTATAATATTTTCTTGAATCTGTGCCTGATCTTCACCATCACAGAACTGCATTTATTTCTTCAATTAATGAAGCCCTTCTGTAATAGCCAGAAGACCTAAAGTCCATTTAAGGGGCTGCAGGGCACATTTTCTACCTTTATTAGTAATGAAGCCACATTATTTAATTTATTTTTTCCCTCTCTGGTGTAGCCTGAATAGCTTCTGGAAAGGATAATAGGGTAAAAACTAGTTAAGTATATTCAGGGAAGCTAGAAAAAAATGGAAATGAACTTCACTGAGTGCAGTGGAGTGATGATAATTACTTTACTAGATATCTGTTCTCCCTCTGCCTGCTCGCTGAAGATTGTATGCAGCCCTATTACCTTTTTCCTCCTAAGCCATGGAATATGTTACCTGAAAACAGTCATTCCCAGTAACACAAAAATAACAGTTTTGTGCCTCTGATAAATAGTCACATTTCTGTGTAAACAAACCCAATAAAATAAAATCAAAGCCCTGAGGCTTTATGCTTTATATACTTTTAAGCAGCATTCTGTGAATCAAAAAGTATGCTTTTGTGTGAATTCTTGGAGGGAAGAATAAGGAACTATAGTTGATCTCATTTACAGTTCAGAAAAAGAAACTGATTAAATGTTAGGTTTTATTTAATTTTCTGTTATAAAATGGTGCTGGTCGATAACAGCATAAGAATATTAATTCAAGCTCTATAAATTGTCATGCATTAAATCAAAAGAAACAAACAAAAAAACCCACCCTGCCTGTGTGGTTTTTTTTTAGTGTATAATGAAAATTTGAATTGTGTTCTGAGTTTGAAGCAGTTTGATTGGAGAGCAGCCAAACAGAAAGCGATCTGGGGGTGCTGATGGATACCCACCTGAACATGAGCCAGCAGTGTGCCCAGGTGGCCAAGAGAGCCAATGGCATCCTGGCCTGCATCAGGAATGGTGTGGCCAGCAGGAGCAGGGAGGTCATTCTGCCCCTGTACTCTGTACTGGTTAGACCACACCTCGAGTACGGTGTCCAGTTCTGGGCCCCCCAGTTTAAGAGGGACATTGAGATGCTTGAACGTGTCCAGAGAAGGGCAACGAGGCTGGGGAGAGGCCTCGAGCACAGCCCTACGAGGAGAGGCTGAGGGAGCTGGGGTTGTTTAGTCTGGAGAAGAGGAGGCTCAGGGCAGACCTTATTGCTGTCTACAACTACCTGAGGGGTGGTTGTAGCCAGGAGGAGGTTGCTCTCTTCTCTCAGGCAGCCAGCACCAGAACAAGAGGACACAGCCTCAAGCTACGGCAGGGGAAATTTAGGCTTGAGGTGTGGAGAAAGTTCTTCACTGAGAGAGTCATTGGCTACTGGAATGGACTGCCCAGGGAGGTGCTGGAGTCACCATCCCTGGAGCTGTTGAAGGCAGAATTGGACGTGGCACTTGGTGCCATGGTCTAGCCTTGAGCTCTGTGGTAACGGCTTGGACTTGATGATCTGTGAGGTCTCTTCCAACCTTGGTGATACTGTGATTCTGGTATTTTGACCCAGATCAGTGCTGTCTATGTGTTTGATGCCAAACTGAATTTTGATTTATTCTTTCTGTCAATGTTTACCATACTTTTGAATGCTAAATTCCACTACAAAAGAAATGAAAACTGCTATACCTTCTTTCATCTTGTCTATATTCTGTAAAATAAGCTCCACAGCTTTTCAAGGTAGGATGTCTTACTTTCTTTTGTTGTTGTTGAGCAAAGCATTGGCTATCAGAACTGGAATTTGGATACTACCATCGTCTGAATTGATACACAGAGGAATTATCTGCATAGACTGACTGGAAATGTAGCCATTGGGCACTGTAGGAGCAGCATGCTCTTGAAGAGGGAAAGCCTATGAATGGAATGGTACAACAGAACATAAAACACATGACAATCCCTGCATAGCTATCTTATTTTTTTATCTACATTGCAGTGCAATTGTAGAACAGATCTGGTTCCTGAGGATAAGCCAAGAAGTGGCTGCCCAAAGAGATTATGCAGTCTCAGCCTTTGGGAGAGTTTCAAGACCCAACTAGATAAAATCCTACTCAATTTGATCTGATCTCAGAGCTGGCCCTGCTTTGAGCAGAAGGTTAGACTGCAGAACTCTTGATGTCTCTTACTTGAGGTGCTTAGTTTTCTTTGTAACACTAATGGATAGGATTGTCAGGTGGTCAAAATAGACCATTTGCTATAATTTTTCACAGGCTATTATGGTTTGTTTTAGTATTAAGCCTTACTTTATGTAGAAAAGCTAAGAATATGTTCACACATGCAACATACCAGGCAAGAAGCATGATTGAGGAGCACAGTAACTGTCTTAGTCTTCACTGCTGTTTTCAGATCAGTATTGCAGCCTACCCTGGAGTCTGTGATGAAAACATTTCTACTGTGGTGAAGCTGTGTTCTGAATGAGAAAGAGGAGAGTAAAGGCTGGAGAACTGAAAAGTTCTAAGGTTTAGAGCACAAAGAGAATCATCTTAAATGTTTTTTAGTTACAGAAAGCTTTAAGGCAGTTTCAATTTATTTCTGCTCAAGGGTAACAAAAATACCCCTATCATGATAAGGACTGAATTAGAGTACACTTGTATAAATTGGCAGGAATTTCAGGGTGGGAATGCTGAGTCAGTAGAACATAGTCCTGCAACTTTATAGTCTTACATCCAGCCTGTCCTAAGCAGCCTGGTTTCTCAGCTGCTTGAATTCTGGAAAAGTGTCTCACATTTGCTAACTGAACTGAAAGGCTTCCTGCAGATAAAAAGCAGGAGCTATGATGGTTCAAACTACATATGCTTGTTCTATCACTGATAGCATCCCTTAAATCCTTCGTCCATCTCCTATATCCATTCATTGGTGACAAATATTTATCAGCAGGTTATCCTCCATCATTCACTCTCTAAAGACTGTCAGAATCTTGTCTGGTTTGGAGGGGCAACTTATTTGCCTTTACAGATGTAACTTAAAGCTTAGCAAGTTAGCACGAGTCTGAGTAATGGCTCTCTCCTTTCACTACAATTTCCTTGAGTACTGAAAAAAAAGGGGGGCAAAAAGCTAGATGTGTCTCAGAGAGAGCATGAAGTACAAGAACTTTATATGGAGTTAGATAACAGGATAGCTCTATCTAACTTTATGCACTCCCTGTCTTTTTCTTCGACTGTCCTACTGAAATCTAATAACCTTTGGTGGTAACAGGAATTTTTTGTGTAGTCACACTGTGTGATAATTGAGTGAATACAATTTCTTCTGACCATTCTGCACCCAATTCATTAGAACAGAAGTGGAACAAAGTGTGTATGATAGCGAGACTTCTGAGATGAGGCAAAAATCATTTGCAACTAAAACTTCACAAGCTCTTAGTAAGAAGACATATGAAATTAATTTTTTTTAAAGCACAATTCATTAAAAGTGCAGTAATAAGCAGGTTAAATGCAAAACCCTGCAATTTACTTGAAAAGACAAATCAATGAACCTCAGGAGAGATGAATTTAGAAGTATCTGCAATGTTAAATTGAAGGTTGGGCAAAATATCTAGTGGTTGTGATGAGAAAATGAAAATCAGAAGTTCCTTTTCCCATTGATGTACCCTTCTCAAGTCATTTAATTATTTTGCTAGTGTTTTCTTACATTATTCTATTTCACACTTCTCAGTAGTTTAGTAGGTCCAGTTAAATAATCTATGGATTGTAGACTTTTCAACGCCAGTACAAACAGCAAAATCTAACCTTGAAAATGTTAGGGCATCATTTACATGGATGTGGTACTGTTATGTTTTAATCAGGTGTTACCAGTGAAAAGAAGCTTAAACCAAATACTATTATTTACAGAAACAGTAGAAATAAGTCACTCTTCTATTAATCCAGACACTTCTATCTTCCTTGTCTCAACCCTTTCCTTTTTAGTACATGCATGAATTTAACAAACTGTTCCGTGTATTTTTGGTTTCAGTAACGGACATTCCAAGACTTTTGTGAGACAACACCATAACCTGTAAAGAAATTTTGTTCTCCAACAGATGGTTTTTAGGTGGACTGCTATGTGCTTTCAAGAGAGAATGTTGAGCACTTTCCTAGAAAGGCTTTAGGCATCACATTGGAACAGAAGATACAATTTTCTCTTTGCATCTGAACTTGTTGATCATTCATTCACCCCTCATGATTACAGACTTATGCATGTCTTCATTCCTATTATTTTATTTGACAAATAGGGTAATGTAACTTTTCCTTTGTCAGTCTCAGTCTGGTTTGTGTTTTTATCCTTCCTCCTCTCCTTTTTCCCTGTGACTTGTTCACGGTTGCCAGAATTCTTTTTCTTCAGGAAGCAGAAGATGAATTCTTCATCTATTTCTGTATTTCAGGACCTGGCTTGTTGTTTTGCGTTTTCCTGGTTTTCCTCACAAGAGTGGAGCAGTGACTGGTGTTCACTGGAGGAGAGTATTGCAGGCCTCTTTGCTCTTGTGGTTGCCTTAATGGTTGGGTACCAATGACTAGTAGTCACCCACCTTAAGCTAGAATTCGACGCTCCTGGGAAACATACATTAAATATTTTGTACCAGTGGGGTTTTTTTATTCCTTTTGAAAAATTCTAAGATCTTGTGTAAGAAAATGAACAACCACGTTGGTCAAAATGAGGGCAGATACAAAAGTACTCACAGATCTGTGTTGTCACTGTACACAAATGTTCTCCCATGACACTAGTGGCAATCTTTCGATTTTAGCATGAATCAAATCTTAATTGGGAGATGAAGCCACAGGACTTGCTGCCAGAGTTCTTACTCATTGTCAGAAGAAAACATGTTGAGGCCAGAGATTCATGTAGAAATCCAGACTAAGTAAAAGAAGAGCCCAACTGTGTGTCTGGGTTCCCCTATATGTTGGAGAAGTTCATGTTCTCATAACACAGATGTCTGCTGCTCAGATACTATTATTGTGATTATTGTGTTCTCCTTCACATCTACTATTCATAGGGATAGAATTGCAGTATCAGATGAAGGCAAAATCCTGTTGAAAGTTTGACCACTGAATGTAATAATTTTACCAAAAAAAAAAAAAAAAGGACTATTTGCCTTTTGATTTTTCTTGTGTCTCACTGATTCCAATGCACATAAGTAAACTCTATGCTGCAAAACCAGAATTGCTGGTCTGAAGAAATGTCATAACCAGTTGGCACTCAAGACGCAGCTTTGGTATTTTCTTTGCAAAGTGAAGGGACTTTTATTGTTTGACATTGAGAAGGCTCTTTCCTTCAGATGTGTTGCCAGTAGATTAGACAAAAGGAATAAATTAAGAAATAAAACTGGAGCTGTTGGTTAGTTTAACTTGAGTCATCTTGGCAAGACTTGGGATTGCATTTTTCATTTCAAGCTGAATGTTACCACATAACACTGCAGAAAGTAACTCCACAAGCTCTGAAACAACAGAAAGCCTAGCTTGCCAAGGTTTTGTGCCCTGAGGCACACAGCAGTGTCTGATGTCTAATAAGACAGAGGTAAAGCCAAAGGAGACACTAGAAGTGTCTAGTCGCCTATTTTCAGAACAGTCTGTTGAATTCAGTTGAAATAGTTCACTGGTTTTTTGGATGACAAATTCAAAACAAACTATTAAGCAGAAATATAAGGATTAAGTGCAAGTAGACTCTACATAAAGACACTTTCTCTCAGAAATGGGTCTGCAAAAAACATAGACAAGTTGCATCTTTTGCTTGTGTTATTAGTGAAAAGCAAACAAAAAGAAAATAGAAGTGGTACTGACAGCTCATGAACTCAAACCTGAATATATCTAAATACCTTTACTTTCCCCTAATTGATTCCCAAGAGCCATATCAGAATATGTTCTATCTACCTTTTTATCTGTCTTTTCCTCTATCTCTCTGTCATCTATCTACTATCTATCTATTTCCAAAAACAGTATCTAAAGGTCTAGGCAAAACCCTACTGTAGTATTAACTTTAATACTGGAATAAATGAACTGTTATTTAATTTGCCTGCCTGTCAGAAAAAAACTACTGGCTTTCACTCATCAACTGGGATAGATTTGTCTAGTTAGCTTTGTCTGCACAACTAGTCTGATTTATTTTTGATGGTTTCCCAGCACCTGACTTCATCTAGTTCATTGTAATTTTTACCCCTTTGCATTCAACCTACATAGAAACTCATTACCAAGAACCCTGGAACTGGCTTTGGAGCCAATGATAAGTGTAAGGTAGCAATTGCTACGGTTGTCTTAGATCACCCTTTAAAATCCTTTTCTTCTTAATTAAGCAATTTGAAAATAGAAGGAATATGCCACAATAATGTACCACAGCTTGATCCCTGAGAGTAGGCTTTGCTTTCAGTCTACATGCAATCAGTTTGAGTCAGTCTGACTCTTAGAAGTATATAGGATTGAAAGAGATTTCTGCATAGTAAATTAATACTGTGAAAGATACTATCAACACTTGAAACTAAACCTGAACTTTATAGCCATACCCAAGATGAAGATAGAAAATAAGGAACAATACAACTGAAGTAAACCAACCATGCTCTTATTTAAGTTAATGGACATTTTGTCATTTGCATTGATAGGAGTGGGATCTGTCCCAAATTTTTCAGTACTCCCACTAGAAAAAGGAAACTGAAATTTGTGTTGCTATTATTCCCACTCCTAATCTCATTTCCTCATTTTCCTCTCTCTCCCTCAAACCTGAATCTCCAAGGACTTTCTGAACAAAGTGGCAAATATGACTGGAGGCACATGCAGCATATTTTGCTGGCTATTTGCCATATCAATATACTTTTCTTACAGTATGCAAAATGATATTTTGCTGTAGTCTAGATGGTATCTGAAATAGGTCCAAGCATTTTATAAGGCGACAATATCATCCTCTGACTGCTAGAGTACATCATTTTCACCTCACTGATAAAAATGGAGAAGATACTTCAATACCACTGAAAGCACTGTGTGCTAGTTTGAGGCTAACTGTAACATTCTAATGAGAAAAATTAGAAAGGAAACAATGGTAATGTCTGCTTCACTCATAGTCTTGCTGAGATGCATAAAAACAATAACACAAACCATAGATAAGACAGTGTTAGTGTGTCTCTGTCACAGTTGGTACCCTGGGCTGCTCCTGTGTAACTAATCCTCTGCTTTCTAACACCCCCGTTGATCCTCCAACCTCAACTTGCACGTTTGGCAAGGTAGAGAGGTGGAAAGAAGGTGGAAGGGTGGTTGGGAGCCCATCCTGGGGACTCTGGTTTCTGGGAGGGGTGTTCTGTTTCTGTATTACCTTTTACCTTGTATATTTCTGTCTGTAGAATAGAATCAACCAGGTTGGAAGAGACCTCCAACATCATCCAGTCCAACCTAGCACCCAGCCCTATCCAGTCAACTAGACCATGGCACTAAGTGCTTCATCCAGACTTTTCCTGAACACCTCCAGGGATGGTAACTCCACCACCTCCCTGGGCAGCCCATTCCAATGGCAAATCACTCTCTCTGGGAAGAACTTCCTCCTAACATCCAGCCTATACTTTCCCGTGGCACAACTTGAGACTGTGCCCCTTGTCCTGTTGCTGGTTGCCTGAGAGAAGAGACCAACCCCCACCTGGCTACAACCTCCCTTCAGGTAGTTGTAGACAGCAATGAGGTCTAATAATACAATGCATGATTACCTTATCTTAGCCTGCTTGCAGAAGTGCAGTGAAAGACAGGAAAAACCCAGCATAAAACAGAAAGCACAATCCAGCATCTACCTGAATGCCTCACCGCTACCCTTGCAGGAAAAAAAACCCAACCAAAATCAAAACAACCCACACCCAAGAAACCAGAACCCAGAAGCAGCAACCAGAACAGGAAGCCTCCCATGTTGCAATCTGAATTTCAAGCCCTGTAGTACTTTGCACTCTCATTTTTGAAGCTGGCATGACTGCAGCATAATATGAATAACAGCAGATTTAACTCAATCCATCTTGTGTATATTTACACTATCAAGAACAAAGGTATTACTTGGATAACCATGGAGATGTCATTGTTTGCAAAAGACTTCATTTTCTTCATAGCAAAACCAACTGCATGTGTGCTTCAATAGCAAAGAAAGGCTCAGCTACATATGCTGTGAACTTGATGCATTCTGAGCTTTGGTAATTCACTGAACTTTAAGAAGGGCAATCATAGTGGCAAAGTAGCAATTCATAAGCAATTGCCGTTTAGGCAGAAGGCATAAAATTTCTGATTAGAAAACTTAAGCATTGTTTAAATTGAAGTTGCAATTAGATAACCTTAATTTACTTATCATTAATTTTAATCAGGCATATTTGGTTTTTTTGACAATAGAAAAAAGCTAATTAATTTCTAATTCAGAATTCACATCTAAATCTTGATTCTGACAGTGTTGCTTTAGTGAAAGTGTTTATTTTTCCTTGACATCCTCTTAATGGAAAGAGCCTATCTGCAAAACTATTTTGCCTGACAAATTTGGTGGCTGCCTGACAAATTTGGTGGCTTTTTATGATGTAGTCACAGCTGCAATGGACAGGGGAAGGGCAACTGATGTCGTCTACCTAGACCTGAGTAAGGCATTCGACTCTGTCCCACATGACATCCTGGTCACCAAACTGGAAAAGCACAAACTGGATGGGTGGAGCACTCACTGGATAAGGAATTGGCTGGATGGT
>WAAF01015306.1:2188-14003 GCA_013400475.1 Tricholaema leucomelas | reverse complement strand
GGAGGTTGTGGATGCTTCCTCCCTGGAGGTGTTTAAGGTCAGGCTGGATGAGGCCTTGGGCGAGCTGCTCTAGTGGGAGGTGTCCCTGCCTGTGGCAGGGGGTTGGAGCTGGATGATCCTTGAGGTCCCTTCCAACCTAAACCATTCTATGATTCTATGATTCTATGATTCAGATACATAGGTTAATAATGTAACATTTTGTAATCGTGTACTAAACTACCAAAGAGGTTGCTGGCAGGTTTATTTTCAATAGAATAATAATAGGTTTGCATTAAATTGCATTAAATAAGGAGTTTGCATAATTTGCAAGAAGAACTTCTGTAGTATTTTAAGTGGCCTCCACACATTTATTTAACTGACACTGAAAAATATTCAAGTAAGTTTCATGAATAATTCTTTCTATACCTGCTCTTACTAACCCAGAAACTCTTTCTTCTTTTTTGAAAGCCTTCTCAAAAATCTGTCGAGTTCTGATTCTGTTGCAGCAAGTAACACTTGATTTAAAATGTAAACCACATCTGGGAAAAAATGAAAGTTACAAAAACTTGGCCTTTTGTTACCAGTAAACTTCATTGTAGAAATTATATTGTATTCTACAATTTCAGATGGAATTGCACTGAAAGTATGGAAATTTATGTTCTAGCTATATGAAGGGGATGACATTTTGAATGTTATTTTAAGAATACTTAGTCCTCACTCACTGAAATATAAAAGGGACAATGACTGTAATTAATTCCATATCTAATACTTGGGTGTTTGACTAATCCATATTTTAACACACATTAAATACAACTTTAGACTTATGTCATGGAAAAAAAAATGGTTTTATATCTGCACTAAGAGAGAATTTGGCTTTAATAAATGATGACGTTAATCTACCAATGGCAGGTGGGGGGCAGGAAAAGTTGATTTTAAAAGGTTAGATCAAAATAATTCAATTTGTTTGCAGTGGAATAGTTAAAGTCAACCTTAGGCATCTGCTTGAAATTTTTATTAGAGTGGTTTGCAACTAGTGGTCTTGCTTCAAGACATCGTTAGCTGCATCCCTTGGAAGGTTTTAAGCTTAATAATTTGAAACAGCCTTTCTTCAGCACAGTAGGAAAGACATGTAAATCTTTGTTAAGAGTTAATAGTTTAGATAATTGCAGTAGTTATCAGACTCACCCTTTAATTTGACAGGCAATTTAGAAGACCAAGAAAATGTGCCACTTGTGAACCCCATTAAGAAAACCTTTCTTTCTCAATGCTTCACCACTTTCTGCTCTGCAAATGCAGCTGCAAAAAGAATAGAAGCACCTTTGCAATATCAGATTTACCAGCTAAGTATAGCAGTTCTTTCGCTCAGTGGTCATTTGCTTTTTGTAGAAGACACTCACAGAGACAGAACGCTGTTATCCAATGATAAATGCTTCACTTATATGGACTTTTGGCTGCATCAGTAAAGTGAATTATTCCAATTCTAGTACGTTCAGATGCAGAAGATTCAAGAGATAATTCAATACCGAAAAAAATGTAAAGATATGAAAGATATCTTTAAAGATATTAAAGATCTGTACCTTCACTGTTCTACTTGGAAGAGAATAACAGATTTTAGAAGCAGCTAAAAAGAAGAAAACTTGTTTACTATAGATCATTAGTTATACACTCAATTACAATATAAGAATCGCAACTGTAGCTTAGCTGCAGCTTATGAAACTTAATCTCAGCCATTAATTCCTAACTGGATCTTGATAGACTGTTAAATTCTCATTTCCTGCTTATTGGAAAATGTGCTTATTATATCTTTCTGTAACAAAAATAGAATAGAATCAGCCAGGTTGGAAGAGACATTCAAGATCATCCAGTCCAAGCTATCACCCAGCCCTATCCAGTCAACTAGACCATGGCACTAAGTGCCTCATCCAATCTTTTCCTGAACACCCCCAGGGACGGTGACTCCACCACCTCCCTGGGCAGCCCATTCCAATGCCAATCACTCTCTCTGGGAAGAACTTCCTCCTAACATCCAGCCTATACTTCCCCACAACTTGAGATTGTGTCCCCTTGTCCTGTTGCTGGTTGCCTGGGAGAAGAGACTAACCCCCACCTGGCTACAACCTCCCTTCAGGTAGTTGTAGACAGCAATGAGGTCTGCCCTGAGCCTCCTCTTCTCCAGGCTAAACAACCCCATATGGTGATTAACTGAACACATATCAATGGGCAATGTAATCTTGAATAGCATCTTAAAGCCTGTAGATGCTGGAAATGGCATTAATGACAGACACAGAAAGTTATCTGATTTTTATAAGGTGAGTAAATATGCTAAGAAGCCTTTGTGGGTCACAGAAAAAGATGTCTGTTTTATGATTTTGCATACATAGGATAAATTTATAATGCTTTAGACAACAAACAGCCTTTAAATAAGGCACAGGTAAAGACACAGGTAAAATGTCAGGACTGGTATAAGGCACACACTTGCACCACTGGAGATAAGACACTTTTTGTTTGTTTGGGTTTTTGTTGTTGTTGTTGTTTGTTTGTTTGTTCAGTAATATAGAATGTACTTTTCTAAGTACCTGATTCAGTTGGGGCAATTAATGAGGCAGGAATTATAAAATATGTAGTTAATTTCATTTCTGGAAAGCCTCACTCACAACTATACACTAATTTAGTTACATTTGGGTTCTAACTCAGTTGGGAAAATCTTCACAAGGAAGCTTATGGACAATTAATTCATTTAGGAAAATCAGAAAATTGGAAAAGTTCAGCCACAAAATGGCTTTGCCCCACTTAAAAATAAAAGGCAGCCCAGAGCCCTAGAGAAAGTCTGTGCTACTTACTGCCTGGAGTAGAAATTTCAAGATAGTCCCTGGCTCCTTTGTGGCAGTGTTGGAACAGTTCAGCCGTTGAGAGGCTTCTAGATCTTCCTAGGGTGCTGAGAAAGAGGCAGACAATCTCTGATCTGGTCCTGGTTCCTCTTGGCACGGTTTGCAGAGGTGCAGGCAGGATCTCTTGCAGATGGGCAGAGAGCACAATTTTGGTGGCACTTCTTGCCACATCATGAGGCATTTAAATGCCTTCTCCTGGGAAACTTGAGGCACTTAAGTTTCCAGGTAGTTCAATCCCAAAACATCAGTACTAAGCTGGTCTGAAACACAGGGCAGAGCAGAACACATTTTCCAAGAGCAGTGAGGCAGAGGAAGCTCAACTGCTTGCAACGTGGCTCGATTTATATTACTTGCTTGAGAGCAATGGCTCCTTTGGCCACAGAGATTCACCAACCAAAATGGCATTTGCAAAACTGACCATATTAGGTGAAACCAGGGCTGCTTACCCTTATTTGGGCAAGACACCAACAAGTACCTAAACACCTGTGGGTACCTTTTTATCACTTTGGGAGGGGACATAATGGCCCAAGCCTTTGTTTCCCTTCCACCCTTGCTTTCCCCATCAGCAAAAGGATGGGGCAAGCCACGACGTCTAATAGGCCTATTAGCCTTCCAGGACAGCTTTAGACTCAGAAGCACTTAAATTACTTCTGCCTTTTCAGACTATTTCTAGATTGATTTCTATGATTATATATTATTAATAATTAGTAAATATAGTAAGCAACATCACACACATAAGAAGACCACCACAAGATGTGCTGTGATGTCTGTAAACAAGTGAAATGGGCCTGCTCTATCTCACAGCCAAAGCAATAAAACTGTTAGTGGTTGAAAGCCCTGAGAAATGCAGACTGTGAAATGTAACACTAGGTTTCTTCTATGTGTGTATTCTACCTGTCAAAGATGAATCATGCTGGTGAGTTGGGAGAGAAGAGAGAGCTATCCTGCAGGGAAGAAATATCATAGATCTCCGTCCTCTGGAGAAGATACCCCTATCAGCCTCAGTGCTGTGCATCTGCTTGTCCGTGCTGCAGATGCATCAAATAACTATTTTCAGTTTTAAAGGATTTTTTTCTAAGTTTCTTTTGTCTCTAAATTTTTTATAGAGTCCTACATTACAGAAAAAGTGCTTACATCAGCTGCTACACTAGAGATTTCACATTCTTTCACTGACTTTTACTACCAGACTTTCTGTTCTCTCCTTCCTGAGAATATACCCTGCATATTGGAAGGGAGATCCGCATGCCTGCCAAGAGAAAGCCATCCTTCACAGCTCTGCCACAGCTTTCAACCACATAACCTTGTATCTCTGATTAGTTTGGTCTTAATACACAGAGTTGCAGATTCCTGTCCTTTCTCTAGACCAAAGTAGCCCAAATATTGAACGAAGCCCAGAGATGTTATTGTTATAATAACCTCTCCAAACTTTCAGGCAATTCCTAGAGCTATCATTGTACCTCACAAGCCTGTCATAGATTAAGTTGCCTAATTAACATGAATGAAATTCATATGAAATGTAGACCAGTAAGCATCAAGAGGTCAAAAAGAACAGCTCCATTTTTGCTCACAGATAGGAAACTGTTGTGTCAGATACAATCATGTGACAGTGCTAGGCATAACTTTGTAAATTGTCTTTGTTTTCATAGATAGGCAGCCCAGAAAAAACTGAAGGAATATCCCATTTATAATCTCAGCAGAGAGCTGGGTAGCTACAAGCATTTATTTTAGTTTAATATTGTAGAAAAAAACATAGGATTGAGACTTGAATACCAACTCCACTGATCTTTCAAGTAGGCAGGATGAAGTAAGCACAAGAAGCCCAACGGCAATTAAGAGACATTTCAGGGCCTTAGGAAGACTGGTTAAGAGATTGGGAATCCAAGTACTGTCCTCCTCTATTCCCTCAGTCACAGGGTGTGATGAAGGAATAAACAGGAAGAGCTGGAATATTGATGCCTGACTCCAAGCCTGGTGTCTCCCAGCAAGACTTTGGGTTATTTAATCATAGGTTGATTTACAGGACATGAGCTCTGCTGGCAATGGACAGGACACACCTGTTTCAGAGGGGGGAAAGGGTCCTAACGCAGAAACTAACAGAGCTCATTGAAAGAGGGACGGGTACAAAATCAGGCTGGCTAGAAATAATTCTGAAGACAGTACAGAAGCACTTGAGAGCAGCTAAGCAGCAGTGGGGGCTTCTCACTACAAAACTGTGGCAAGACCTTCAGACTAACTGAAGTGCATCTACACTAATGTGCACAGCATGGGAAACAAAGAGGAGGAGATGGAAATCATTGTCTATCAGAAAAATTATTATGTAGTAGCCATCACAGAAATGTGGTGGGATGTCTCACATCACTGGAGTATCAAAAATGATGGCTATAAACTCTTCAGAAGAGATAGGTATGGAAAGAGAGGCAGTGGCATGGCCTTGTGTGTCAGGGATTATTTTGATTGTGTTGAAGTCGATGGTGGTAATGATAGAGTTGAATGTTTATGGGGAAGAACCAGGTGGAAGACCAACAAAGTAGATATCTTGGTGGAAGTCTATTATAAACCACCCAACTAGGATGAAGAGACAGAAAAAATATTCTTTAGGCATCTGGCAGAAGTGTCATGATTGCTGGCCCGTGGTTTTGTTGGTGGCTTCAAATTCTCTGATGTCTGCTAGAAATACAGCACAGCAGAGAGTAAGCAGTCCTGGATGTTTCTGGAGCGTGCGGAGGAGAACTTCCCTACACAGCTCATGATGAAGCCAACCAGGCAAAACACCTTGCTGGACCTGCTGTTTGTGAACAGAGAAAACTTGTAGGCAGTGTATTAGCTGAGGTCCATCTTGGGCACAGCAATCACAAAATGACAGATCTTGGTTGTTGAAGTAGAGAGAAAGATCATCAGAACTGTTGCTTGGGACTTCCAGCAGTCAGACTTTGGCATGTTTTGGAGACTGATGGACAGAGTCCATTGGGAGGCAGTCCTGAGGGGCTAGGTAGTCTAGGAGGGCTGAACACTGATCAAGAGGGAATTCTTAAGGACACAGGAACAGGACATCTCCATGTGCCAAAAGATGAGTTGGCTGGGAAGAAGGTCATCCTGGATGATTAAAGACGTTTGGTTGCCTCTTAGGAAGAAAACAAAGGCTCTGTAAAGAGATTTTGACAGTCTGGATTGCTGGGGCCAAGGCCAGTTTTATGAGATTTAAGAAAGCCAAGTGCTGGTCCTGCAACAACAACTTCATGCTGTGCTATAGGATTGGCACAGAGTGGCTGGAAAGCTGGATGGCAGAAAAGGACTTGGGCATGCTGGTTGGCAGCTGTCTGAATATGAGCCAGCAATGTGCTCAGGTGGCCAAGAAGGCCAACAGCATCCTGGCCTGTATCAGGAATAGCATGATCAGCAGAACTAGAGACGTGATCATGCCCCCTGTACTTGGCACTGGTGAGGCCACACATAGAATACTGTGTTCAGTTTTGGGCCTCTCACTACAAGAAGGACATTGTGTGATTAGATGGGTAGGTGAGGAGAGAGCAATGGATGTTGCCTACTTTGGCTTCAGCAAGACTTTTGACACTTTCATCTAAAATTAAGGGAAAAGTCTATCGATTCTTTTCTCATTTCTGCAGTGTGTTTAAAATAGTTCTCTTCACAAGGTTTGGAAGACTTCTCCTCTTACAGTGAAAAGCATGAAAAAGAAGCTATTGGAAGGGAAGATGCAGAAAGAATAACTAAAAATCGATTTTAAACCTTCCTGGAATCCTGCACATTTAAACAGCTACCTATTTATTGGATGGTCTGTGATGAAAATAAATGCAGCTGCAGACTAGGATCTTATTAACCATAGCCTAAGCAACTTTAGATAGACCTCTTACAGTAACTGCTCACACACCACTGTGCACAGCTGTCAGGAGATGTAAACATTAGCATAAACTGAGAACTAGTGGTGTGGCAGGATCTTGATAGAAAAGCTGTTGTCTGTCAGCTGCGATTCCTTCATAACATAGCTCTCTTGTGCTGGAGAAACCAAGCAGTGCTTGCTTTGGCTCCTGCGTGTTCCTGCAGAGCCCTCAAGAGAGTGATGGTGCTCCCTGCATTAATATATTGGGAACAGCAATTATTGAATGGCATCTTCTTTCTTTGATCCTCCAGGTGCATCACACACAATCTATAGAATATAAAAATGGTTTAAATAGTGAACTCAACCTCACAGTGGGAAGTCTGACTCCTCAGGTGCTTCTTCAGAAATTAATTGGAAGTAGATTTTTTTTTTTCTCAAATTAGACTAGTTGTCACTAATCTATTAGGAGATATGACAGTTTCTTTTTCACCCAGTATCTCTAAATCCAAAGTTTCCATAAAACTGTTCTCTAGTTTGTTTAATTTATGTGTAATACAGAATTAAATTCTCCAGTTTGTCAAAATATGAGACAATATAGCTGATGTTAACATTCATAGAATCATAGAATGGTTTAGGTTGGAAGGGACCTCAAGGATCATCCAGCTCCAACTCCCTGCCATAGGCAGGGACACCTCCCACTAGAGCAGGCTGCTCAAGGCCTCATCCAGCCTGGCCTTAAACGCCTCCAGGGAGGAAGCATCCACAACCTCCCTGGGCAACCTGTTCCAGTGTCTCACCACCCTCACTGTAAAGAACTTCCTCCTAACATCCAGTCTAAATCTCCCCTCTGCCAGTTTAAACCCATTCTCCCTCGTCCTGACATTCCTAGACCTTGTCAGTAGTCTCTCCCCAGCCTTTCTGTAGGCTCCCTTCAGATACTGCAAAGCCACTCTAAGGTCTCCTCGAAGCCTTCTCTTCTCCAGGCTGCAGAGCCCCAACTCTCTCAGCCTGTCCTCATAGCAGAGCTGCTGCAGCCCTCTGATCATCTTCGTGGCTCTCCTCTGGACTCGCTCCAGCAGTTCCATGTCCTTCTTGTGCTGGGGGCTCCAGAACTGCACACAGTACTCCAGGTGGGGTCTGAGGAGAGCAGAGTAAAGGGGGAGAATCCCCTCCCTTGCCCTGCTGGCCACACTTCTCTTGCTGCAGCCCAGCACAGGGTTGCTGTCTGGGCTGCATGTGCACACTGCCGGCTCATGTTGAGCTTTTTGTCAACCCAGACCCCCAGGTCCTTTTCCTCAGGGCTGCTCTCCAGCCATTCACCACCCAGCCTGTATTCCCTTTGACCTTTATGATAGCATGTTGTACAGAAACACTTCTGCCCTGAAGGGAAAAGTGAGACTGCAGGCAGGTCTTTTCCACCTAAAATGGTGTAAGCATATGTAGTATTCCCAGAAAGTACTGGCAGCAGATCAAGCTTCCAGGAATTGTACTTCTCAGAGCACAGGGCTCCAGGATTTCTGATACTGTAAGGTCATTCCATAAAGTTCAAGATGAAATTTCTTTAAATCATATAAACTGAAACAGAATTAAAAACATGTTTAAAAGGCATACACAATTGAAGGTAAAAAGATCTTCAGTGGCACAGAGCAATAGGCAATAATATCTTCTATGAAGGAAAACCCTCAAAAATGAAAATCCCCCAAATCATCATCCAAATAATTTTGCTGGTTAATGATATCTATATTCAGTGCTATGCATGATAGCACTGAATATTTAACATATTTATTTCTTATAAGATTTTGAACAGGGTTCAGGAACTTGAACTTTCTGACATGGACAAGTCTCAACAAGTCACAGCACAGTTGTTAGGGCACTGAGACACTGAAATCTCAGCATGGATGGGAGCCAAGCTTAAAGAAATTTGTTTCAATGCATGGTCTCAGAAACAGAGTATGCATTGGCTGTACTATACAGGGCATTGTTTACATTTAGGCAGCTACTATACAATTGATTTGTGTGAGGAATCATACTTGACTATTGTATCTTATTACTTACAAGCTAGTTCTCTGTCAAGACCCCCTGAGTTCATACTCTCTAGTTTAATTCTGTTTCTCTTCAGTTTTCAATGTGCCTCTGTCACTGCATGGCATTCTCATCCTCCCATGCACTTCTTTATTTCAGATGATAAGAAAATATTGATCAACATTTTTAATTAATTAATAACTAAATACTACCAAACGTTCCATTTGATTGAGTAAAAATGGTATGCCTTAGTAGCATGCACACACTCCTATACATGCATCTTCCAGACTACTTAAAGGGTGCACTTAACAATGTGCAAATGCATTTTCCCCTCACCTCCCCAAAATAAAAATGGGCACATGAGAAATATTTGATGTGTTTTCTTCTTTCATCTCTCTGCATTATATTGTAACAGTGACCCTGAGTGACAGTTTTAAACTATATTCCACTCTCCCTCTCGAAAGAAGTGTGTTTTTCCTTTCTGTTTTGTTGAATGAACAAAGACTGGAAATACTAGGTTAAAAAAAAAAGAAGTTCACTTTTGAGAAGCATTGCTTTGAAATTTGTAATCATTTTGTCAGTCATCAGTCTTTCTTTCTGAATGTCACCCATTGAATAGTATGGTGATTTGGCCCTAGCTGGGGGCCAGATGCCCACCAAAGCCATTATATCACTCCCTTTCTTAGATGAGAGGGGAAAATGACAGCAAAAAAATGACAGCAAAAGGCCTTTGAATCAAGATAGAAGCAATTTAATAGGATGAAAAGAAAAAGCAAAGGCTGCTTGTGAAAGCAAAAGCAAACAAAGATGTTATTCTCTATTTCCCACCAGCAGATGATGTTAGGTCACTGCCAGGAAAAAAGGCTTCAATACATGTAGTCGTTACTCCAGAGGACAGATGCCATCCACAAATGTCCCCACACTTCCTTCTTGCACTTAGCTTTTATATCTGAGCTGACATCATATGGCATGGAATATCCCTTTGGTCAGCTCGGGTCAGCTGGCCTGGCTGTGTCACCTCCCAAGATCTTGCCCATTCCTTACCCTACTGTTGTAGGGGAAAATGCTGGAAGAACACAGCTCAAACATAGCCAGAACACTGCTGTGTTATTAATACCCAGCTACATCACTGCAAAACACAGCACTAGGAAAGATGCTCTGGGGTGAATTAACTCCAGCTACCCAAACCCAATGTGCTTAGTAGGTTATATGTTAAGACAACAAGCACTCAGAACAAGTTCATTTATGCAATTTTCTTCTCTTTTACCAATTACTATTTTGTATAAATAACAAAATTAGCTCCTGAATAATCTTCAGTTACGTGACCACCACCTCTGTGGGACATAGAATCATAGAATCATAGAATGGTTTAGGTTGGAAGGGACCTCAAGGATCATCCAGCTCCAACCCCCTGCCATAGGCAGGGACACCTCCCACTAGAGCAGGTTGCTCAAGGCCTCATCCAGCCTGGCATATATGGCCTTGATTCCCCGGAGAGCATAAATGACAGTTACAGAGAAATATTTATCATTTATCCATTCTCCCTCCTTTCTTCATCTTTTTCAAATGTTCCTAAATTTCATGTGATAACTGTCATGTGAAATCCACTGACTCTAACTGCAGCCAGGAGGAAGGAAGATGAAATACCAGGGCTGTGAAATGTGGTTTAATTTAAAGGCAGTTTTACTTTTCTTATTTCCAAACACATATTCACAAAATAATTAATTTATGTACACCATAAATGTAATTTTTGTCCAAAATTATATCTCACACAGGCTCTATGTGTTTGCTTTTCATTCTTTATATTAATATTTTGCAAAGGAAAAAAAAATCAGAACTCTATACTTATTCCCTCCATGAAAACAAAACAAACCAAACCAAAAAAACCAAACCCACAAACAAAAAAAAAAACCAAAACCAAAACAACCACAGTGGAAAATACATTGATTGTTGCCTACAGATTTCCAACATCACTGACTTAATGTATAGAATCATAGAATCATAGAACGGTTTAGGTTGGAAGGGACTTCAAGGATCATCCAGCACAGACCCCCTGCCATAGGCAGGGACACCTCCCACTAGAGCAGGTTGCACAAGGCCTCATCCAACCTGGTCTCGATCACCTCCAGGGAGGAAGCATCCACAATCTCCCTGGGCAACCTGTTCCAGTGTCTCACCACCCTCACTGGAAAGAACTTCCCGCTAACATCCAGTCTAAATCTCCCCTCTGCCACTTTAAACCCATCACCCCTCATCCTGTCGTTGCAAGACCTTGTCAATAGTCCCTCCCCAGCCCTCCTGTAGCCCCCTTCAGATACTGGAAGGCCACTCCAAGGTCTCCTCAAAGCCTTCTCTTCTTCAGACTGAAGAGCCCCTAACAGTATAGTCTGGACACCACAGCTGGCATTGCAGTTTTATTCAGATTCTGGTATTTGTTTATCATAAATTCAGGAGTTATTAGAGAAAATAGTTGGGATCAGTGTAGCTTTTATTTCCCCCCAAATAGTATTGCATTCAATTTATCCTCCTTGTGCGCCGCAAAGTGATATGAACCAATGTTAGTGACACTGCAAATCCTGCCTACATTCTCTTTGCCTTATTTGTATTTTTGTATGGTGAGAGAAAAGTCCTTACTTCTGCTAAAGGAGCAATGGAAGACTCCATACCATATGATACCTGATTGGAAACAGGCTGAATTAAAAATAACAGTTAGACTCTTTAGCGAGGAAACAAATCCTTTTGTCCTTTTATCTGACAAAGTTGCAGAAATGTGCCATTAGACAAAAACAGTTGGAAAGCTTCACCTTTGGAGCAGGTGCTGTCCATGAAAATATTGACAATATAAGCTACACACAACTGCCTTCTGTTCTTCTTTTGTCTGCAGATAAAGTTTTGAAGTCCATATGACTTCAAAAGTCTATATTGAAGTCTATATGACTTCAAAGCTGTAAGACTAGATCTGACAAAGGCAGTAACAATAGCAGGGAAGTCATTCTGCCCCTGTGCTCTGCACTGGTTAGACCACACCTTGAGTCTGGGCCCCCCAGTTTAAGAAGGACATTGAGATGCTTGAACGTGTCCAGAGAAGGGC
>WAAF01015303.1:0-32367 GCA_013400475.1 Tricholaema leucomelas | reverse complement strand
CCCTTTAGAAAGTCTTGTCCCTTCTTTTAAAGCTGTATCCTCACTTCTTAAAGTCATATTCCCCTTTTAAAGCTGTTTCCCCCCTTTTGAAAGTCATATCCCCCCACTTTAAGCTGCTTCCCCCCTTTTTTAAGTCACATGCCCCCCTTTTTAAAGTCATATGCCCCCCTTTTGGAAGTCATATGCCCCTACTTTAAGCTGTTCCCCCATTTTTAAAGCCATATGCCCCCTTTTTAAGCTGTATCCCCACTTTTTAAAGTCATCTCTCCCTTTTAAAGCTGTTTCCCCACTTTTTAATGTCATAGCCCCCTCTTTTTAAAGTCCTATCCCCTCCTTTTTAAGCCATATCCCTAATTTTTGAGTCATATTCCCCCTTCTTAAAGTCATATTCCCCCTTCTTAAAGTCATATTCCCCCTTTTTAATCTGTAACCCTAATTTTTAAGTCATTTTACCCCTTAAAAAGTTTGGATACAGCTTTAAAAAATCATTATCTCCCCTTTTTAAGCTGTTCCCCCACTCTTTTAAAGCCATGTATCTCATTTGAATGACATTTCACTCCTTTTAAAGCCATGCTGGCCTATTTTTTATCCCTGCAGCCATCCTTCTCCTTGGCTGGATGTTTATCCTGCTCACCATCTCCAATCCTGATTAATCAGAGGCATTTCCAGATACTCAGGTCAAGGCTGCAGCTCTCCTTTTGACTTCCTTGCCAGCAGCACCTAAACCTGTCCCAGTCCTTTCAGGAGAGTCTGAATACAAGGAAAGGAAAATCACACAAGCCCCATCCACACCTCTCCATACCCAGCACCATCACTGCAGTCCCTTTCCCTTCCCTCCCGCGGGAGAGCTGCAGGACAAATCCCCTCCAAGAAGAACCTGTTCTGTCCCTGGGGCTGTAAAACACAGCCATAGTGCCACAGCTACCTTCTGCAAGAGCCAGCAGCTCATCTTCCCCAGGCTTCTGGAGAAGCAAAGCTGTTGCATAATTCATTAGGCAATGAATAAAAATCATTGCAAAAGAAATAGAGTGAAACCAAACAAATGGGAACGGCTGGGGACAGCCCAAAGTCTGCTTGAAAGCAAGTCCTCCTGAAAGTTAGGTGGTGGCAGAGAAAGGTGAGGTGCTTTTAGTGCTGTCAAAGAATCCTCCTGCTTTACATCAACCTACAGTGAGTTTTCTGCTGCTTTCCAGCTCTGAGATGAGGCAAGGAGCAGCCTTCAATTCTTCCTCCTCTTCCCCCACCCCCGCCTCAACACCTTTTGGGCTCCTCTCACAATGATCAGCAAGCTGGGTGAGCTTCAAAAGCATTGCCCACATAGGGGATGAGACATAAGCAGCCTTCAGGCCTAGGGTCACCATTTCACCCCATTGTGAGAGGGAAACAGGAAGAAACTGTGCTGGGGGAAGTTTAATTGCTTTACTGAAAGAGTGGTGAGGTGTTGGAATAGGCTGCTCAGGGGTGGTGGAGTCATAGAATCAACCAGGTTGGAAGAGACCTCCAAGATCATCCAGTCCAACCTAGCACCCAGCCCTGTCCAGTCAACCAGACCATGGCACTAAGTGCCTCAGCCAGGCTTTGCTTCAACAGGCATCCTGGCCTGGATCAGGAGCAGTGTGGCCAGCAGGACGAGGGAGATTCTTCTTCCCCTGTGCTCAGCACTGGTCAGGCTACACCTTGAGTGCTGTGTCCAGTTCTGGGCTCCTCAACTCAAGAGAGATGTTGAGGTGCTGGAAGGTGCCCAGAGAATGGCAACAAAGCAGGTGAGGAGGCTGGAGCACAGCCCTGTGAGGAGAGGCTGAGGGAGCTGGGGGTGTGCAGCCTGGAGAGGAGGAGGCTCAGGGCTGACCTCATTGCTGTCTGCAACTACCTGAAGGGAGGCTGTAGCCAGGTGGGGTTGGTCTCTTCTGCCAGGCAAGCAGCAACAGGACAAGGGGACACAGCCTCAAGTTGTGCTGAGGGAAGCATAGGCTGGATGTTAGGAGGAAGTTGTTGTCAGAGAGAGTGATTGGCATTGGAATGGGCTGCCCAGGGAGGTGGTGCAGTCATCGTCCCTGGGGGTGTTCAGGCAAAGCCTGGATGAGGCACTTAGTGCCATGGTCTGGTTGATTGGCCAGGGCTGGGTGCTAGGTTGGACTGGCTGAGCTTGGAGGTCTTTTCCAACCTGGTTGATTCTATTGTATTCACCTCCAGGCACGGTGACTCCACCACCTCCCTGGGCAGCCCATTCCAATGCCAATCACTCTCTCTGCCAACAACTTCCTCCTAACATCCAGTCTAGACCTCCCCTGCCAAAACTCTGTCTCCTCCTTCCATTGCTGGTTGCCTGGCTGAAGAGACCAACCCCACCTTGCTACAGCCTCCCTTCAGGGAGCTGCAGACAGCAATGAGGTCAGCCCTGAGCCTCCTCTTCTGCAGGCTGCACACCCCCAGCTCCCTCAGCCTCTCCTCACAGGGCTGTGCTCCAGGCCCCTCACCAGCTTCGTTGCCCTTCTCTGGACACCTCCCAGCATCAGAACATCTCTCTTGAATCCCTCTTGTCACCATCCCTGGAGGCATTCAAGAAGCCCTATAGATTCATAGAATGGTTAGAGTTGGAATAGACCTGAAAGATCACAGCTCACAGGATGTTAGGGGTTGGAAGGGATCCAAGGAGATCATTGAATCCAACCCCCCTGCCAGAGCAGGACCTCACAATCTAGCACAGATCACACAGGAACACATCCAGACAGACCTGGAAAGTCTGCAGAGAAGGAGACTCCACAACCTCTTTGTGCAGCCTCTTCCAGTGCTCTGGGACCCTTACAGTAAAGAAGTTCCCCCTTGTGTTGAGCTGGAACCTCCTGTGCTGCAGCTTACACCCATTGCTCCTTGTCCTATCCCAGGGAGCAGTGAGCAGAGCCTGTCCCCACCTCCTGACCCCCAGCCCTCAGATGTTTATAAACATTGATTAAATCCCCTCTCACTCTTCTCCATCATCTAGTTCCAACCTCCCTGCCAGAGCAGGCTCCCACAGCCTCATCCAGCCTGGCCTCAAACATCTCCAGGGACAGGACCTCAACCACCTCCCTGGGCAACTCATTGCATCCTCTCACCACTCTCATGCTCAACAACTTCCTCCTCACCTCCACTCTCACTCTCCTCACCTCCAGCTTTGCTCCATTCCCCCCAGTCCTGCCACTCCCTGACAGCCTCAAAAGTCCCTCCCCAGCTTTTTTGTAGACCCCCCTCCAGATCCTGGAAGGCCACAAGAAGGTCACCTGGGAGCCTCCTCTTCTGCAGACTGCACAGCCCCAACTCTTTCAGTCTGTCCTCATAGGAGTCATTAAGCAGCACAAGATAATGAGAATCTTAATAGAGGAAGAAGGAACAGGGCTGCATCTCTGCTGTCTTCTGCTGTGGCTTCTGCTGTGCTCTACATAACATCACAGAATTTTTTTCCTTGGAAGAGACCTTTAAGAGCATCGAGTCCAACCATTAACCCAGCACTGCCAGGTCACCACTGAGCCATGTCCCTCAGCACCACAGCCACACAGCTTTCCAGCCTCTCCAGGGATGGTACCACCACTTCCCTGGACAGACTCTTGCACGCCTTGGCAACACTTTTGGGGCAGAAATTGTTCTTCATCTGCATCCTGAACCTCCCCCAGCATAGCCTGAGGCAGCTGCTTCTTCTTGCTCTATTGTTTGTTGCCTGGAGAAGAGAATGACACCAACTCACTCCAGCCTCCTTTCAGGGAGCTGTGGATAGTGAGAAGATCTCTCCCAAGCCTCCTTTTCTCCAGGCTAAACAACTGCAAGTTGGAAGGAAATGTTTCACAAGAGACTTGTGCTCTAAGCCCTTCATCAGCTTCATTGCTGTTCTTTGGACACATTGCAGCACCTCAATGCTCTTCTTCGAGTGAAGAGTCCATGCTTAGCCTGAGGCTCCCCCCCATGAAAGCAGTAAGAGACACTAAAAGATAGCAGAATGCACATCAAGGCTCTCTTATACCTGTGGTTGTTTAAGCTCTTTATACTTGACCTAGCATGCACAGGTCCCCATCATAGAATCAACCAGGTTGGAAGAGACCTCCAAGATCATGAATGTTAAGTGGTGGGAGGGAAAGGTGATGTGCTTTTTAGAGCTGTCAACAAATCCTCCTGCTTTACATCAACCTAAGGTGAGTTTTCTGCTTCTTCCCAGCTCTGAGACGAGGCAAGGAGCAGCCTTCAATTCCTTCCCCCACTCCACACCTTTTGGGCTCCTCTCACAATGATCAGCAAGCTGGGTGAGCAACAGAAGCATTGTCCACATAGGGTATGAAACATCAGCTGCCTTCAGGCTTAGGGTCACCATTTCACTCCATTGTGAGATGGAAGCAGGAAGAAATTGTGCCAGAGGAAGTTTGGTTGGATAGTAGGAACGATTTCTTTACTGAAAGAGTGGTGAGGTGTTGGAACAGGCTGCACAGGGAGGTGGTGGAGTCACAGAATCATAGACTCAGCCAGGTTGGAAGAGACCTCCAAGCTCATCCAGTCCAACCTAGCACCCAGCCCTGGCCAAGCAACCAGATCATGGCACTAAGTGCCTCAGCCAAGCTATGTTTCAACACCTCCAGGGACAGCGACTCCACCACCTCCCTGGGCAGCCCATTCCAATGCCAATCACTCTCTCTGCCAACAACTTCCTCCTAACATCCAGCCTAGACCTCCCCTGACACAACTTGAGACTGTGTCCCCTTCTGTTGCTGCTTGCCTGGCAGAAGAGACCAACCCCACCTGGCGTGGAGGTCTCTTCCAAACTGGTTGATTCTATGATTCTGTACCATAGCATCACAGAGTGGTAGGGTTTGGAAGGTACTCCTGGAAATCATCTAGTCCAACATCCCTGCTAACATCTAAACCACATGCACAGGAATGCATCCAGGTTGGCCTTGAAAGTCTCCAGAAAAGGCTGACTGCAGGGACATAGGACTAGATGACAACTAGGAGTCCATCAAACCAAACCCTTTTGTGACTCCATGATTCTATGTGGACTCCATCTGCAGTGCTATGTCCAGGTCTATGGTCCTCAGCAAAAGAGAGACATGGACCTGCTGGAGCAGGTCCAAAGGAGTTCACACAAATGATCACAAGATCACAGGATGTTAGGGGTTGGAAGGGACCCAAGGAGATCATCCAGTCCAGACCCCCTGCCAGAGCAGGACCACACAATCTAGCACAGATCACATAGGAACACATCCAGACAGGCCTGGAAAGGCTCCAGGGAAGGAGACTCCACAGCCTCTCTGGATGTTAGGAGTAAGTTCTTCACAGGGAGAGTGATTGGCATTGGAATGGGGTGTCCAGGGAGGTGGTGGAGTCGCTGTCCCTGGAGGTGTTGAAGCAAAGCCTGGCTGAGGCACTTAGTGCCATGGTCTGGTTGCTTGGCCAGGGCTGGGTGCTAGGTTGGGCTGGCTGAGCTTGGAGGTCTCTTCCAACCTGCTTGATTCTATGATTCTCTCTGGGCAGCCTGCTCCAGTGCTCCAGCACCTTTGGAGTACTTCCTCCTTAAGTTCAAAGTGAAACCTCCTCCTTTCTCTGTTGTTCCAGTTGCTCCTTGTTTTCTAGAGCTTCAGAAAATGACAATGCAAAGCTGTTAGTATTCCTCAGGTATCATATTCTACACCCCCTGGGAGCAGGTTATCTTCTCCCCAAAGCAGAAAGCAGAGGAAGCATCCACTCTACCCTGCAAGACTATTTCCATTTGCAATGTGACTTTGCACCCTGCTAGTGTGGGTGATTTTATTGCAGTCATCTCAGAGTGTTTTCATGGGAACTGCTTAAGAAAAGGCTGTCATTTGAAACCACACAGAATTGCTCTAGTTGGAAGAGATCTTTGAGATCATCAAGTCTAACCTTTAGCCACATCTCCACTGAAAGACACCCCTCAGCACCTGCAGAGCTTTCCAACCCTCCCACCACCTCCCTGGTCAGCTTGTTCCAGGCTTTGACAACTCAGCTTTTATAGAATCATAGAATCAAGCAGGTTGGAAGAGACCTCCAAGCTCAGCCAGTTCAACCTAGCACCCAGCCCTGGCCAAGCAACCAGACCATGGCACTAAGTGCCTCAGCCAGGCTTTGCTTCAACACCTCCAGGGACGGTGACTCCACCACCTCCCTGGGCAGCCCATTCCAATGCCAATCACTCTCTCAACCAACAACTTCCTCCTAACATCCAGCCTAGACCTCCCCTGACACAACTTCACACTCTGTCCCCTTCTTCTGTTGCTGCTTGCCTGGCAGAAGAGACCAACCCCACCTGGCTACAGCCTCCCTTCAGGGAGTTGTAGACAGCAATGAGGTCAGCCCTGAGCCTCCTCTTCTGCAGGCTGCACACCCCCAGCTCCCTCAGCCTCTCCTCACAGGGCTGTGCTCCAGGCCCCTCACCAGCTTCCTTGCCCTTCTCTGGACACCTTCCAGCACCTCAACATCTCTCTTGAACTGAGTGCTATTGAATTTCATTTCTGTTTCTTTCCTAGCTGAAAGCTGGCACTGAAGATCAAACAGCACTGGACTGGCATCCAAAGCAGAGGAACACCCCTGGCTGTGAGGAGAGGCTGAGAGAATTGGGGTAGTTCAACCTGGAGAAGAGAAGGCTACAGGGAGACCTCATTGTGGTCTTTCAGCACTTAAATGGGGTCTAGGATCACACAATGTCAGGGGCTGGAAGTGACCTTGAAAGCTCATCCAGTCCAAGCCCCCTGCCAGAGCAGGATCTCCTACAGCAGATCGCACAGGAACGCATCCAGGGAGAGACTCCACAGCTCCCCTGGGCAGCCTGTTCCAGTGTAGAGGGAGACTCCACAGCCCCTCCCTGGGCATCCTGTTCCAGTGTAGAGGGAGACTGCACAGCTCCCCTGGGCAGCCTGTTCCAGTGTAGAGGGAGACTCCACAGCCCCTCCCTGGGCAGCCTGTTCCAGTGTAGAGGGAGACTCCACAGCTCCCCTGGGCAGCCTGTTCCAGTGTAGAGGGAGACTCCACAGCTCCCCTGGGCAGCCTGTTCCAGTGTTCTGCTACCCTCACAGGTTAAAAAATATCTTCCTTATGTTTCCAAGGGACTGCCTATGCCTTGACTTCCACCCATGGCTCCTTGTCCCATTGTTGGGCAGTTGGGGAAGGATCCTTTAGTGGGGTCTGTTGTGACAGGAACAAAGCTGGAGGTGAGGAGATTCAGAGTGGATGTGAGGAAGAAGTTCTTCAGCATGAGAATGGTGAGAGGCTGGAATGGGTTGCCCAGGGAGGTGGTTGAGGCCCCATGGCTGGAGGTGTTTAAGGCCAGGCTGGCTGAGGCTGTGTGCAGCCTGCTCTAGGGTAGGGTGTCCCTGGGCATGGCAGGGGGGTTGGAACTGGCTGCTCCTTGTGGTCCCTTCCAACCCTGATTCTATGATTCTGTGACAGGACAGGGGGTGATGGTTTTAACCTAAAAATAGGCTAGACAGAGGGATGACATCGTTCACCCTGAGCACAGCTTTGTCTGCTGGCCAGCAAGCCCCCAGTTACTGCTCTGTGAGAGTGGTGAGACACTGGCCCAGGTTGCCCAGACAGGCAGTCAAAGCCCCATGCCTGGAGCCATTGCAGGTCAGGCTGGATGGGGTTCTGAGCACCCTGTTCTAGTTGAAGGTGTCCCTGCTGACAGCAAGGAAGGTTGAACTAGATCATAGAATGGCTTCAGTTGGGATGGACCTTAGAGATCACCAACACCAACTTCCCTGCTATGGGCAGGGACACCTCTCAACGAGGCTTAGCTGCTCCAGGCCTCAGCTGACCTGGCTTTATACACCTCCTTCAAAGCTCATTCCATGGCAGCCATCTGGAAAGGGAGTCATGGCAAAGCAAACCAGATGTGCAAGGCAAGCCAGGCATGAAGCACTTCTTCTCTTACCTCATCAAACCTGGCCTCGTCCTCACAGTTCTCAAGCACTCGGGTGTAGAAGGATAGCCCTGGAGAGAGGGGAGGAAGAACAGGTTGGTTGTAATGAATAAAGCCATGTCCTGCAGCTGTTCCTCACAAGATTAGTGCCCTAGACCCTTCACCACCTTCTCTGAGTGCCCTTATCTGGACACAGTCCAGCACCTCGGTGCTCGAAGTGAGAGTGAGGAGCCCAAAACTGAACCCAGGACTTGAGGTGTGGCCTCATCAGTGCCCAGCGCAGGGGAGGACAATCTCTGCCCTAACCTTGCTGGCCACACTATTGCTGGTGCAAGCCAGGATGCTGTTGGCCTTCTTGGCCACCTGGGCACACTTCAGCTGCACAACAGACACAGGTTGGGGCAGAAACACCCTGGGGTAGGGATCTGCGTGGGTGGCCTTGGTGGGATGCAGTCTGCAGGCATTGCCTGGGATGGAGAAAAGGCAGCATGGGGACATTTGTGTGGGTAAGAGATGCAGAGGGAGGACATAGAATCAACCAGGTTGGAAGAGACCTCCAAGATCATTCAGTCCAACCTAGCATCCAGCCCTGGCCAATCAACCAGACCATGGCACTAAGTGCCTCAGCCAGGCTTTTGCTGTACACCCCCAGGGACGGCGACTCCACCACCTCCCTGGGCAGCCCATTCCAATGCCAATCACTCTCTCTGTGCCAAATGGCAAATCACTCTCTCTGTGAAGAACTTCCTGAGTGATAGGTTGGACTGGATGAGCTTGGAGGTCTCTTCCAAACTGCTTTATTCTATGGCGATGAAGTTCTATGAAGAACCTGGAGCTGTTTAACATCTGAGACTTGCTGTGAGCCAATCTCATGACATTTAACAAGGCCAAGTGTAAGGTCCTGCACCTGGGTCAGTGCAATCCCAGGCACAGCTCCAGGCTGGGTGGTGAATGGCTGAGAGCAGCCCTGAGGAGAAGGACCTGGGGGTCTGGGTTGATGAAAAGCTCAACATGAGCCTGCAGTGTGCACATGCAGCCCAGACAGCAACCCTGTGCTGGGCTGCATCAAGAGCAGTGTGGGCAGCAGGGCAAGGGAGGGGATTCTGCCCCTTTACTCTGCTCTCCTCAGACCCCACCTGGAGTACTGTGTGCAGTTCTGGAGCCCCCAACACAAGAAGGACATGGAACTGCTGGAGCGGGTCCAGAGGAGAGCCACGAAGATGCTCAGAGGGCTGCAGCAGCTCTGCTATGAGGACAGGCTGAGAGAGTTGGGGCTCTGCAGCCTGGAGAAGAGAAGGCTTCGAGGAGACCTTAGAGTGGCTTTGCAGTATCTGAAGGGAGCCTACAGGAAGGCTGGGGAGGGACTATTGACAAGGTCTGGTAATGTCAGGACGAGGGGGAATGGGTTTAAGCTGGAAGAGGGGAGATTTAGACTGGATGTTAGGAGGAAGTTCTTTACAGTGAGGGTGGTGAGACACTGGCACAGGTTGCCCAGGGAGGTTGTGGATGCTTCCTCCCTGGAGGTGTTTAAGGCCAGGCTGGATGAGGCCTTGAGCAACCTGCTCTAGTGGGAGGTGTCCCTGCCTATGGCAGGGGGTTGGAGCTGGATGATCCTTGAGGTCCCTTCCAACCTAAACCATTCTATGATTCTAAGGGTGAGCAGCAGAGCACCCTCACAGAGATAATGAGGAGATGTGCACAGGCAAGGGGATGAACCAACTGGTAGTGGATAAACAAGGAAGCAATATCAGGGAGAAGATGCTCCAAGACAGACAACAATCTGCCACTGAAAATGTTCCTCCTAACATCATGATTTAAGACAAGCCAACAGGGTGGGATCCTCCTTCCTCATGCCCTGCCAATCCAGCCAGCATCACAGCCATGCTTCATAACGGTGATATCCTTGTTCACCACTGCCCAGTGGTGCTCCAGGTGGCATCAGTGAATGATCTCCCTCACTCACACCCTAATTGAGAGACAAAGCCCCACCAAGAAGCTCTTTACAACTCCATCTGTGAACAATTAGTTGACAAGAGCTCTAATTGCACCTGGACACAAGTGTTCCCCCTCACAGCTGCAATTAGGTTGCCTTTGGAGTGATAACCCTGCTAGGGATATGTGACCCTACCTTGTAAAAGCTCAGACTTCACCGAGGGGCAGGACCAGGCACCTCCAAAATGGGCAGGGTGAAGGCACTTCACCATTTTCCTGCTATTCCTCAGCAACTAGCCTGAAGAGAAAGCATTTGTAGGAAACCCTGATTTGATCCCTAGCTGAATTTTGGCTGCAGAGACAAGAGGTGGAGAACTGCAGTGACAATGGATCTGGGGCTCTGCAGGCAGTTTCATAGAATCATTTACGTTGAAAGAGACCTTTCAGATCATCAGATCCAACTATTAACCCAGCACTGCCACATCATCGTGTCCCTCAGCACCACATCTGCACAGCTTTTCAATCCTTCCAGGGATGGGGACTCCACCACATCCCTGGGCAGCCTGTTTCAAGCCTTGACAACCCTTGGAGGGGCGGAGGGGGAGGAATTGACCCTCATGTCCAATCTGACCCTCTCCTGGTACAACTTGAGGCTGTCTCTTCTTGCCTGTTTTGTGGGAGAAGAGATCCAGCCTGCCCAGATCCCTCTGGAGAGCCTCCCTGTCTTCAGCCAGCCTAGAGCAGGCACAGTGGAATGACAAGAGGCTTACAAGTCACTGAAGTTCAAACCCATCCCCAAATCCATGAGCAAACTGAGAGGGTCATAAATGCAATGGATCTTGTTGGTTCACACTCCCAAATTCCCAGCAGATGAGCATCCTCTGGGAGTTTGGTGAGTCAAATCCAACACCATAGTGGGAGACAAGTCCCTGATGCTCAGGTGTGGGAGTGGATTTTGGTTCACCTCTCCTCTACACTTTCTGGCCAGGGGCTGACACCACTTTCTGCTTGCTCCCATGGGTTCAGAACTGGGAGCTTCTCCTCACACCTCGGTTTCTCCTCTTTGCAAAGTGCAGATAGTGCAGCTTGTAGGGGGTGTTGGGAATCTGGGATCCCTGAGAGAAAAGGAGCAGCTCTGTTCCATCACCATCCCACACAGCTGTCAGCCCTTTCTCAAGGAAGGCTTTTATCAAGGTTGTGATGTAGTCAGCTCCCACCTGAGCTGAAGCTGAGCAGCATTATGGAGTGCTGCCCACCTGCACACAGCAGCCTGTCACACCAGAGTCAAACTCCTCCTTTGACTTCTTTTTATGCCATAGTAGATTCTTTCAGCTGAATGAGCAAACACCCACTCTGGCAGCTCTGCCTGAACCTCCAGGCTGTGCTGCCAGCAGGTGAGGAGAAGGAGGCAGCGAAGTGGTACCTTGACTGGGCAAAGAGCATCCCTCCCTGCAGTGCTTAGCAACTCCAGAAGGACTGGAGTAACACAAACCCTGTGAGGAGAGCCTGAGGGAGCTGGGGGTGTTTGAATAGAACTGAAATTCAACAGAACTCAGTTCAAGAGAGATGTTGGAATGTGTCCAGAGATGGGCAACGAAGCTGGTGAGGGGCCTGGAGCACAGCCCTGTGAGGAGAGAATTCTATGAGGTTCCATCAAGTACATCAAGCAAAGACTGAGAGCATGTCAGAACTCTGTCTTACTGCAGCTGTGGAGACACACAGTGTGTCAGAAAGACCATCCTTCCATGAAGGCCACATCAGGGTGTGAGAATTCTGGTCCCCCCCATTCAGAACAAGGTCCTGACACAAAACAAGGTCCTGACACAGATTTTCTAGTCCCCCCATTCAGAACAAGGTCCTAATCCAGATTCACATCTCATGTTTTGGCTCAGTGCTCTCTCACAACTCAGAACAATCATAGAATCAACCAGGTTGGAAGAGACCTCCAAGATCATCCAGTCCAACCTATCACCCTGTCCAATCAACTAGACCATGGCACTAAGTGCCTCAATGCTGCTATGTGTCAAGAAGGTACCCAGAGGATCTGTCCCTGGACTTCCACAGCATTATAGGATGTTAGGGGTTGGAAAGGACCCAAGGAGATCATTGAGTCCAATCCCTCTGCCAGAGCAGGACCATACAACCTAGCACAGATCACAGAGGAACACATTCACATTCTAGTCCCCCCATTCAGAACAAGGTCCTAATCCAGATTCACATCTCATGTTTTGGCTCATTGCTCTCTCACAACTCAGAACAATCAGAGAATCAATCAGGTTGGAAGAGACCTCCAAGATCATCCAGTCCAACCCAACCCTGTCCAATCAACTAGACCATGGCACTAAGTGCCTCAATGCTGCTATGTGTCAAGAAGGTACCCAGAGGATCTGTCCCTGGACTTCCACAGGCTCACAGGATGTCAGGGGTTGGAAGGGACCCAAGGAGATCATCCAGTCCAATCCCCCTGCTACAGCAAGACCACACAATCTAGCTCAGGTCACAAGGAACACATCCAGACAGGCTTTGAAAGTCTGCATCGAAGGAGACTCCACAACCTCTCTGGGCAGCCTGTGCCAGTGCTCTGGGACCCTTACAGTAAAGAAGTTCCCCCTTGTGTTGAGCTGGAACCTCCTGTGCTGCAGCTTACACCCACTGCTCCCATTGCACCCAGTGCTCCTTGTCCTACAGACTCCCCATGTCTGTAGGACAGACACAGAGCTGTCTCCACATTTTACCTCCCTGGGACAAGTAATTTGGGTGAGATGCAGGTAGGCTGTGGAGAGCTCAGTGTTGTGAGAGGATGCTGAACTGCTGCTCACTGCACAGACAGGGCTTGCTGCAGCTTTGGACGCACACCAAGTGGCATGAATCCAAACTTCTCTGCACTCACTATCCCATCCAAGGGCTGGGTCAGTCCTAGTCCACCTGCCTGCTGCCTTCACTGACCCAACCACACAAGGGATTGCCTCCTAACCTGTTTCTACTGCCCTTAAAGGGCAAGGGANGTTCAAGCCCAGGCTGGGTGAGGTCTTGAGCAACCTGCTCTAGTGGGAGGTGTCCCTGCCTATGGCAGGGGTTTGGAGCTGGATGATCCTTGAGGTCCCTCCCAACCTAAACCATTCTATGATTCTATGATTATAGCAGTAGGATTTTATGAGTCATGAACTCAGGATCCAGCTGGGTCTGGTTACCTCTCCTGCAAGACCAAGCTTATAGAAGATGTGGACATCAGCTTCCAGGATGAACATGGAATGAGGCATCCCCAGGTGCAGGTATGGGTAATATCTGCTGCATTCATAGAGTGAATTCAAATCTCCTTGCACAAAAATCAGTTACATCAAACTCTTGGGGAAAAAAAAATATCCAGACCCTACCCAACTGTCCCCAAATACTACACCAAAATTCTCCCTTGGCAAAGAAACATTTATGAGAAGGCAAACCCACTATGGCTAAGCACCAGGGTGGAAGACATAGCTGTGAAGCTCAGTGCCATCCTCTCTGGGTGACATGACAGTGATGGGAGTCTTGCACCATGCAGTAGCCAGCTCATGCCTGGGAGGGTGGTGGAAGAAGAAGTGTCCTGGTACCTGATAAAGGCTCTGCAAGGGAATTAGTGGAAGCTGAAGGGGATGGGTAAAGTAGGACCACAGAGAATCATGGAATGGCATTGCTTGGAAGGGACCTCTGGAGATCATCCTGTCCAATCCCTCTGACAGTGCAGGTTCACTCACAGCAGGTTGCCCAGGATCACTTCCAGGAAGGTTTGGAATCTTTCCAGAGAGGAGATTTCACAGCCTCTCTGGGTAGTCTGGTCTGGGGCTCTGGCACACTCACAGGAAAGAATATTTCCTCCATGTTCTGGTGGAACCTCCTGGGTTACAGTTTGTCCTGTCTCTAGGCACCACTGAAAAGAGTCTGGCCACACTCTCTTGCCCCCCTGCCCTTTAGCTATTGATCAGCATTGAGAGGATCCCCTATTAGGCTGCTCTTCTCCAGGCTAAACAGTCCCAGCACTCACAGCCTTCCCTCACAGGAGAGATGTTCCAATCCCCTCATCCTCTCCGTAGCCTCCACCGGACTCTCTCCTGTAGTTTCTTGCCTCTTTTGACCTGGGAAGCCCAGAACTGGATCCAATACTCCAGATGTAGCCTCCCTAGGACAGAGTACAGGGAAAGTAAAACCTCCCTTGACCTGCTGGCCACACTCTTCTGAATGTTCCCCAGGAGACCATTTGCTTTCTTGGCCATTTCTGCTTCATGGGTGACTTGTTGTTCAGCAGCACTCCCAGGTCTTTCTCTTTGGAGCTGCTTTGCAACAGGTCAACCCCTGCCTGACCTGTACTGGTGAAGGGCTGTGAGATCTCAAAGTACCTCAGAGAGGGGATCGTTCCCATTGCCCACCAGCTGAACCATCGAGTTTTGTGGTGGCTCTTAAGCAAAGATGTCCAAACAAGGATGGATATTGGATCCTGCTCATCCAACAGGGACTGTGTTTGGCTCAGAATTGGAATTGTGGGTCCTCCTATGAAGGAGGAGGAAGAAAACTAATGGTGGCCTTTGGTCCTGTTCCTAGGGCAGGCAGTGGGATATCACCAAGGGTCGCTTAGGGCTGGGACCACTCCAGGTGTTGCTGTTGGCCAGGTATAGGATCTGTTCCACTGCACCAATGCTGGGGGGAGGAGGGGGGGGAGCAGAGACAGGGAAATTAGTGGGTAATTACACTTTTTAATTGCTCTGCTGTGTTAGAGCTGTGCAGGGATGGCCATTTCAGGCTCTACTGGCTGGCCTGGTGTGCAGGTGATAGACAAACCTGCTCCTTTGCATTCACCAAGAGAAGGGGTTGCTCTTCCCCACTCCTGATGCTGCCAAACCATCCCACACCTTCCTCTGCCTGCCTGTGGGCTCCCACATGCCAGAGGCCAGATCTGGCACCAGGCAGTGAGCTCATATTGAGCCTTCTCCCCAAAGCTCTTAGGTGTTTGGGGAGGATTTGGCTGCTGCCGAGGGTATGCATGCCCGGAGAGTTCTTGCTTCTTTTGCATCTTCCCATGCAAAGCTTTAGAGCTTGTGCCGACCCCAGTGGAAAACCCAAAGCTGCAGCGTGCTTAGAAGAGACCCAGGTCCCAGCAATCATAACCTCAGTCCTCCTCCTGCTCCTTCCAGTGGCACCTGGTGCACAATTATGTGATCAAGCCCTCGACCCTACTGCAAGAGCCCTGCTCCACTCCATCGAGGCACGGTCCCTCTCCGGGGAGGGTTTGGTTGCCCTTAGGGCTTCACCTCCTTTCTCCTGGACGAATCCCCCTCCCCAGGAGGGGGGTAGTGGGGGGGGGGGGGAGGGGGGAGGGGGGGGGAGCGGGTGGCCGCAGCGTCCCAGGCCGAGCACAGACGGGCAGCGGTACACCGAGAGAGCCGTTTGGAAGGATGGTCTCATGCCCTGGTCAGAGAGGGGTGTGCAGCCCTTAGAGCTGCCAGGCTCTCATCCCCCCTGCCCGACCTCTGCACGGCCGCGCTGGGGAAACTGAGGCGGGGATCAAGGGCGGTAGGGAACGACCCATTCCGGCACCCCCCTCCCTTCCTGCCCCATACCTCTGAAAGCCGCTTTGGCGATGCGATCGGCTCTGCCGCGGAGGCCGGAGACGGTGCGGAGCTGCAGCATCAAAGCCATGGTGCGGAGCTGGGTGCGGAGCGGTGCCGGCTGTTCTCCGGACGATGCGCGGTGAAATGCGCGGTGCGGTGCCCGGCTACCAGCTGCCCTCCGGAGCTCGGTGCGGAGCCTCCCCCCGCCCCGTCCCCACTGATGAATTATTCAGTAGCGGCACTGCCCGCCCACCCTTCCCTTTCTCCCCTTTCCTTTCACTTCCCTTCCCTTTCACTTCCCTTCCCTTGTCTCTTTTCCCTTCCTTCCCCATCATGTAGTAAGCTTTCTTCCAGTCTCAGACAACGTTGGAAGTCCTCACCCCCACTAGGACTCCTCTAGAGTGGAGGGCACTTCCCTTTCCCCTTCTCCTTTCCCCTTTCCCTTTCATAGAATCAACCAGGTTGGAAGAGAGCTCCAAGCTCATCCTGTCCAACCTAGCACCCAGCCCTGGCCAGTCAACTAGACCATGGTGTTAAATGCCTCATTCCCTTTCCCTTTCATAGAATCATAGAATCAGGCAGGTTGGAAGAGACCTCCAAGCTCAGCCAGTCCAACCTAGCACCCAGCCCTGGCCAATCAACCAGACCATGGCACTAAGTGCCCCTTTCCCATTCCCTTTCCCATTCATAGAATCATAGAATCAATCAGGTTGGAAGAGACCTCCAAGCTCATCCAGTCCAACCTAGCACCCAGCCCAATCCAGTCAACTAGACCATGGCACTAAGTGCCCCTTTCTCTTTCCCTTTCCCACCACACAACCAGCTCTTTGCCAGTCTCAGCCAGTGCTGGAAACCCCTCCCCACCAGGACCCCTCCATGAGCAGAGGCCACAGAGATTCTCTTTGCCTTTTCCTTCTCCTTTTCCTTTTCCTTTCCCCTACATTGAGCTCACTTCCCTAACACCACCTGGGGCCACCAAGGAGATCCCTCTCTGCTATTAGCATCTCCTGGTGGCACCACGAATGAGCCAGAGGTGTGTCCAGTGTGTCTGATGCTGCTAAAACAACCTTTTCCAGTCCCTAGTTGGTCTTTCTCAGCTGAGCCATCCAAGCTGGTGCTGCCTTTAGCACAACAAAATTGTTTTGTTTTAGTTGGAAAAGGCCTTTAAGATCATCAAGTCAAGATTCAACCTAGTGCTGCCAGGTCACCATTAAACCCTGTCCTTCAGCAACACATCTACCCAGCTTCAGGGATGGGGACTCCACCACTGTCCTGGGCAACCTGTTCCAGGCCTTGACAACACTTGTGGGGAAGAAATTATTCCTCATGTCCAACCTAAGCCTCCTCTGGCACAACTTAAAGCCATTTCCTCTTCTGCTATTGTTTGTTACTGGGAAAAAGAAACTGCCACCCAGCTTGCTCTAACCTCCTTTAAAGGACTTGAAGACAGTAAGAAGGTCTCTCCTCAGCTGCCTTTTCTCCAGGCTGAACAACCCCAGTTCCCTCAAGCAGACACTGCCACCCAGCTTGCTCTAACCTCCTTTAAAGGACTTGAAGACAGTAAGAAGGTCTCTCCTCAGCTGCCTTTTCTCCAGCTGCCTTGTCCCTCAGAATACTCTAGACCCTTCATCAGCTTCTTTACCCTTCCTTGGCCATGCTCCAGCACAGAGAGATTCAGACTAGGGAGAAGGGAGAATGTTTTTTTCATGCTGAGGGTGGTGAGACACTGGTGCAGGTTTCCCAGAGAGGTGGCAGATTTCCCACCCCTGGAAACATTCCAGGTGAGGGTGAAGAGGGCTGTGAGTAACCTGCACTAGCTGAAGATGTCCCTGCTGATTGCAGGGAGGTTGGACTAGATGACCTTTGACAGTCCCTTTCCACCCAGCCCATTCCATGGTTCTATGAAAGTTTGTCTGCTCATGGCTGAAGGATCATCCCAGCTCCATGTTCACCCAGAGAGCAGAAGTTCTGCACTCTCTGCCCTGGTGATTTATCCACTCACCACTCCCATCAATCAGATAATGAAGATGAGCATCCTCATCTCCCTGGGCATCCAAAACCCAGCAGCATTGGAACCCAACCACAATCTCAACAAGGGTTGCCAAAGCAGGAGGGGTTAAGAACGTTCTTTCCAGCTGGAGATCTGGAGAGTCCTGCCCCTCCTTAAGAGGAGAAAATGCTCTTCATGAACAACGAATTTCAGGGGGTTTGCAGCCTCTGTCCTCGGGGGGGGACACTTCTGAGGCTTTTAGAGAGTGCCAGGACTAGGGGGAATGGAGCAAAGATGCAGGTGGGGAGATTGAGAGGGCTGGGAGGTGAGGAGGAAGTTGTTGAGCATGAGAGTGGTGAGAGGCTGGACTGGGTTGCCCAGGGAGGTGGTTGAGGCCCCATGGCTGGAGGTGTTTAAGGCCAGGCTGGCTGAGGCTGTGTGCAGCCTGCTCTAGGGTAGGGTGTCCCTGGGCATGGCAGGGGGGTTGGAACTGGCTGCTCCTTGTGGTCCCTTCCAACCCTGACTGATTCTATGATTCTATGGTTCAGTTTCCACATCCCTGCATGTGAACACAATTACACCCCCACCTCTGAATCATTGCTAATTGCTCTTATTGACTACAGGTTTGCACCAAGGGAGAAGGAGTAAAGACCACCTGCCACAGCAGAAGCAGGCCTTAACTAATCCCTTCATGTGCACCTCCCACAGCACCACCATCCTGGTAAAACAAACCACACTGCACACATGGAACTCATCAGCTTATGATGCTGCTGCTGCAAGCTAAATCCCAAATGAATGAAATTGTCACTTCTTAACTATTTTTCTCTGGGGTGGTTTTTTTGTGTGTGTTTGTGTTTGTGATTTGTTTTGTTCTTGCAGTTCTTCTCTTCCCACGTGTGGAAAATTCACATCAGCCTCCCTGTTTGTCAAACTCCTGAAATCCTTCTTAGTAATCACAGAAAGTTGCAGTGGTTTTTCTTTTCCCTTTTTTCTTTTTGGGTTTTGGTTGGGCTTTTTGTTTGTTTGTTTGTGTTCTTTGGGGTTGTTTTGTTGTTGTTTGTTTCAGTGTTGCCTGAGACTTCAAATCATAGAATCAACCAGGTTGGAAGACAGCTCCAAAAGCATCCAGTCCAACCTAGCACCCAGCCCTATCCAGTCAACTAGACCATGGCACTAAGTGCCCCTTTCCCTTTCCCTTCCCCTTTCCTAGAATCAACCAGGTTAGAAGAGACCTTCAAGCTCATCCAGTCCAACCTAGCAGCCAGCCCTATCCAGTCAACCAGACCATGGCACTAAGTGCTCCTTTCCCTTTCATAGAATCAATCAGGTTGGAAGAGACCTCCAAGCTCATCCAGTCCAACCTAGCACCAGCCCAATCCAGTCAACTAGACCATGGCACTAAGTGCCCCTTTCTCTTTCCCTTTCCCACCACACAACCAGCTCTTTGCCAGTCTCAGCCAGTGCTGGAAACCCCTCCCCACCAGGACCCCTCCATGAGCAGAGGACATAGAGTTTCTCTTTTCCTTTTCCTTCTCCTCTTCCCTTGCCTTTCCCTTACATTGAACTCACTTCCCTAACACCACCTGAAGCCACCAAAGAGATCCCTCTCTGCTACCAGCATCTCCTGGTGACACCACGAATGAGCCAGAGGTGGGTCCAGTGTGTCTGACACTGCCTATACCTTCCCAGCACAACTTGAGACTGTGTCCCCTTCTCTATTCCAATGCCAATCACTCTCTCTGACAACAACTTCCTCCTCACATCCAGCCTACACCTCCCCTGACACAACTTCACACTCTGTCCCCTTCTTCTGTTGCTGCTTGCCTGGCAGAAGAGACCAACCCCAACCTCCCTTCAGGTAGCTGCAGACAGCAATGAGGTCTGCCCTGAGCCTCCTCTTCTGGAGGCTGCACACCCCCAGATCCCTCAGCCTCTCCTCATAGGGCTGTGCTCCAGGCCCCTCACCAGCTTCATTGCCCTTCTCTGGACACCTTCCAGCACCTCAACATCTCTCATGAATTGAGGGGCCCAGAACTGGACACAGTTGGTGTCATCTGCCAATTTACTTATGGTGCCCTTGATCTTCTTGATTCCATCCAGGCAAAAGGGTTTTTTAGGGAGATGCTGATAACTGGTAGAATTCCTCCTCTCCTTTCTGCAAGTGTTCTCTGGAAATGAGTCAATAAACACACCAGCCCATCCATCACTCTATCCTCCAGCTGCCCAGGGAGGAAATGATCTGGTTAGAACTTCTTAAAACATATCTGCCTTGCTTACTCTGAAAAAAAGACTAAGATAACAATTTGGCATCCCATGATTTTCAGAAATACATAAATAAATGTCCTGGCAGAAAGAGTGATTGGCATTGGAATGGGCTGCTCAGGGAGGTGGTGGAGTCAATGTGCCTGGAGGTGTTGAAGCAAAGCCTGGCTGAGGCACTTAGTGCCATGGTCTGGTTGATTGGCCAGAGCTGGGTGCTAGGTTGGACTGGATGAGCTTGGAGGTCTCTTCCAACCTGGTTGATTCTATGATTCTATGACCTGAAGCTTTTCCACACCCTGGGCTCTGACAGGGCTGATGAGCAGGAGGACTTCTCTTTTCATGAGAGCTTTTTTAGGAGCACCAGCTCTGATGGGCCAGGACATGAGACCAAGCTGAAGAAGAACTGGAAGCCACCAGAAAGCTATCCCAAAAACCATCACCCCTTGTTCTGTCACAGAAGGCCTTGTTGAAACAAAGCTGAAACCTCCCTACCTGGAGGTGTTGAAGCAAAGCCTGGCTGAGGCACTTAGTGCCATGGTCTGGTTGCTTGGCCAGGGCTGGGTGCTAGGTTGGACTGGATGAGCTTGGAGGTCTCTTCCAACCTGCTGGATTCTCTGATTCTAGAATTTGCCTGTTATGTTATTTGCCCTTGCTTGATGATACCTCTTTAAGTGACATTTTTAAAGACAAAATGAAACTTCTTTAGTTTGACACTGCAGCAAAACAATATATATATATATATATATATATTACAAAGCACTTGTTGTGAATAAATATTTTTGAACATTGCTAATGTTTCCATGGTGAAATTCAGCATTTCCTTGCCTAGGTCTGTTAAATGTATCTTTTAAAACCCCCAAATCATGAGAAATTCCAGAGGAAGATCAAAGACAAAGATTTTAAGCAGTGACAGTGGTGATAAACTGGAGGGCAGGGATCCATGCAGAGGGAGCTGGACAGGCTGCAGAGGTGGGCACAAGCCAAGCTCAGGAGGTTCAACAAGAGCAAGTGCAAGGTCCTGCAGCTGGGTGGAGGCAATGCCAAGCAGAAATGCAGGCTGGGCAGTGAGTGGCTGGAGAGCAGCCCTGAGGAGAGGGACTTGGGGGTGCTGCTGGAGCAGAAGCTCAACAGGAGCCAGCAGTGTGCACTTGCAGCCCAGAAAGCCAAGCAGAGCCTGGGCTGCAGCAGCAGAAGTGTGGCCAGCAGGGCCAGGGAGGTGATTCTCCCCCTCTGCTGTGCTCTGCTGAGACCCCACCTGGAGTACTGCATCCAGTTTTGGAGCCCCTGGGACAAGAGGGATGTGGAGATGCTGGAGTGTGTCCAGAGCAGGGCCAGGAGGATGCTGAGAGGGCTGCAGCAGCTCTGCTGTGAGCACAGACTGAAAGAGTTGGGGCTGTGCAGGCTGGAGCAGAGGAGGCTCCCAGGTGACCTTCTTGTGGCCTTCCAGGATCTGAAGGGGGCTACAAAAAAGCTGGGGAGGGACTTTTGAGGCTGTCAGGGAGTGCCAGGAGTGGGGGGAATGGAGCAAAGCTGGAGGTGGGGAGAGTGAGGCTGGAGGTGAGGAGGAAGTTGTTGAGCAGGAGAGTGGTGAGAGGCTGGAATGGGTTGCCCAGGGAGGTGGTTGAGGCCCCATGGCTGGAGGTGTTTCAGGCCAGGCTGGCTGAGGCTGTGTGCAGCCTGCTCTAGGGTAGGGTGTCCCTGGGCATGGCAGGGGGGTTGGAACTGGCTGCTCCTTGTGGTCCCTTCCAACCCTGACTGAGTCTACGATTCTGTAAACACAAAACATCTTGCAGGTCATAGTACCACAGATGGATTTGGGTGAGAAGGAATCACTCAAGGGCATCTAGGCTGCCTCCTCTGCATTCTGCAGGGACATATTCAACCAGATCAGGTTACTCAGAGCCCTATCCAACCTCAGCTGGAATGGTTCCAGAGCTGGAACCTCCATCTCCTCTCTAGGCAACAAGAGCCAGGGTCTCACCACCCTCATAGAAGGTGATTTGGGATCTTGCTTGCAAGCAACAAAATCACAGGCTCACAGGGTGTTAGGGGTTGGAAGGGATCCAAGGAGATCATTGAGTCCAACCCCCCTGCCAGAGCAGGACCACACAACCTAGCACAGATCACACAGGAACACATCCAGACAGGCCTGGAAAGGCTCCAGAGAAGGAGACTCCACAACCTCTCTGGGCAGCCTGTGCCAGTGCTCTGGGACCCTTACAGTAAAGAAGTTCCCCCTTGTGTTGAGGCAGAACCTCCTGTGCTGCAGCTTACACCCATTGCTCCTTGTCCTATCCCAGGAAGCAGTGAGCAGAGCCTGTCCCCCCCCTACTCCTGACCCCTAGATGTTTATAAACATTGATTAAATCTCCTCTCAGTCTTCTCTTCTCCAGACTAAACAGCCCCAGGTCCCTCAGCCTCTCCTGCTCAGGCACTGTTCCAGTCCCCTCATCATCCTCATAGCCCTCCCTTGGACCCTCTCCAGCAGATCCCTGTTCTTCTGAAACTGGGGAGCCCAAAACTGAAGGCAGTACTCAAGATGAGGTCTCAGCAGGGCAGAGTAGAAGGGCAGGAGAACCTCCCTTGATCTGCTGGACACACTCTGCTTAGTGCACCTCAGGATCCCATTGGCCTTCTTGGCCACAAGGGCACATTGCTGTGCCATGGATGTTCTCCCCCAGCACTTCCAGGTCCCTCTCCACAGGGCTGCTCTCCAGCAGTCACCTCCCAGCCTGTACTGCTGCAGTTTATTCTTCCTCCCCAGGTGCAGGACTCTGCACTTGTCCTTGTTGAACCTCATTTGGTTCCTCTGTGCCCAGCTCTCCAGTCTGTCCAGGTCTCTCTGGATGGCCACACAGCCTTCAGCTGCATCAGCCAAGCCTCCCAGTTTGGTGTCAGCAGCAAACTTGCTGAGCAGACTCTGTCTGCCTGTGCCCTCATCAATGTCATTGATGAAGATGTTGAACAGGACTGGACTCAGCACTGAATGAACTTCTGCTTGAACCTGGACTGTCTGCTGGTGACCACCAAGGTCAGTTTCCATGAACTGAGGCACTAGGAGAGGGGGTTTGTCCCCATCACCTTGAAACCCAACTGCTGTAGCATCCCTGGGAAAGAGGGCACAAGGACAGGACTCTGCAAGGCCCAGGGCTGCACTGACCAGGGGGTGTATGAGGCAGTTTGGCATCGATTTCTGCCCACAGTTGTCTCCTTTCTTCAGCAGCTCATTTTCCCTGCCCTGGCAACCAGGGGAAACAGCTACATCTCCTCCTTTTTCTTTGCTTGTTTCCCCCTTCAGATGTTCCTTTTTTCCTCCTGGCTTTTGGAGAATGATACAGCTCTGTGCTCAGAGCAGAGGTCTCCTGCACCAGCTGAAGCACTGATTGTGGGCAGAACATCTCAGACTGCAGCAGAATTAACCCAAATACCACTTGGGTGAATTTGCTGGGGGAAAATAAGCAGTTTCCAGCATCCCCTGGGGAAATTGGCAGTGTCTCTGCAAACCTGGCTTTGCAGGAAAGCTGAGTGCTAGTGGCCATTGTGGGAAGCTGGAGGGACAGAAATCATAGCATCATTTCAGTTGGAAGAGATCTTTAAGACCTTTAAGATCTTTAAGTTCAACTGTTAGCATAGCTCTGTCACATCACCACTAAACCATGTCCCTGAGCACCTCATCTACAGGGCTTTTAAACTCCTCCAGGGATGAGTTCTGGGCTCCTCAAGTCAAGAGAGATGTTGAGGTGCTGGAAGGTGTCCAGAGAAGGGCAACGAAGCTGGTGAGGGGCCTGGAGCACAGCCCTGTGAGGAGAGGCTGAGGGAGCTGGGGGTGTGCAGCCTGCAGAAGAGGAGGCTCAGGGCTGACCTCATTGCTGTCTGCAGCTACCTGAAGGGAGGCTGTAGCCAGGTGGNGACTCCACCACTGCCCTGGACAACTTGTTCCAAGCCTTTACAACCCTTTTGGGGGAAGAAATTGTTCCTCATATCCAACCTAAAAGTCAACTAGAACAACTTGGGGCTATTTCCTCTTACCTTATCATATCACATGGTAAGACACTGGAACGGGTTGCCCAGGGAGGTTGTGGATGCTTCCTCCCTAGAGGCGTTTAAGGCCAGGCTGGATGAGGCCTTGAGCAGCCTGCTCTAGTGGGAGGTGTCCCTGCCTATGGCAGGGGGTTGGAGCTGGATGATCCTTGAGGTCCCTTCCAACCTAAACCATTCTATGATTCTATGATTCTATGTCCCTTGGGAGAAGAGTCTGACTCCCAGCTCACTCCAACATGCACTCAGAGACTCGTGGAGAGCCAGGTCTCCCATTCAGCCTCCTTTTCTCCAGGCTGAACAATCCCACTTCCCTCAGCTGCTCCTTGCATGTCTCGTGCCCTAGATCCTTCACCAGCTTTGTTGCCCTTCTCTGGACACTCTCCCACATCTCAATGTCTTTGGAGCCTGGAGCCTAAAACTGAACCAGTAAATGAGGTGTGGCCTCGCTAGTGCCATTGTGATGGTTTGGGTGTAACCCAAACCATACTTAAGAAGTCACCCAGACTAGACTCAGCTGAGCTGGAAATTAGAATGGAGCTTTGGACACTGGCACAGGTTGCCCAGGAAGGTTGTGGCTGTTCCCTCCCTGGAGGTGTTCAAGGCCAGGTTGGATGAGGCTTTGAGCAACCTGCTCTAGTGGGAGGTGTCCCTGCCTACGGCAGGGGGTTGGGGCTGGATGATCCTTGAGGTCCCTTCCAACCTAAACCATTCAAGGATTCTATTTACAGCTTAGCACCCAAGCAGGACAAGTGGGAGCCAGACTCTAGCAGCAATACGTGGGTGCCCTCTAGTGCTGTATTCCTGAGGCTCAAAGGAGTGTGGTACCCAGGAAAAAAAATCTCCAGACACCTCCAGAGAGGTTCAGGTGAAACAGCTTCACCTATTTGCCTTGTATCTGTCTGGATCTGCCTCTGCTGTGACTTGTGGCCATCACTTCTCCCACCACCATGAACCTGAAAACTCGAAGAGTATCCTCCAGTCTCCTACATCTCTACATCCTCCATATCCTCTCTTCCTTCTCTTAGCTACCTCCAATTTGCTCTTAGCAACCTCTAATTTGCTCTTAGTAACCTCCAATTTGCCTTCTCCTCCTCAGGCTGAACAACATGGGGAGAGAGTGGCCAGAGAGCAGCCAGGAAGAAAGGGATCTAGAGGTGCTGGTGGATAGTAGCTGAAGATGAGCCAGCAGTGTGCCCAGGTGGGCAGGAGAGCCAATGGCATCCTGGTCTGGATCAGAAAGACTGTGGCCAGTAGAACAAGGGAGGTTATTCTGCCCCTGGACTCAGCACTGCACAGGCCACAGCTTGAGAGCATCCAGGCTGATTAATCATAGAATCATAGGATCAACCAGGTGGGAAGGGACCTCCAAGATCCACTATCAACCCTTTGCTGCCCACCCAAAACAGAAAGGGAGGGGGGGGAGGAAGGTGTCCTTTAGCCAGGTCTCATGGCAATGCAGGGGAAATTGTGGGATGAGGAGGACTAGCTGGAAGTGGACAGAGTAAAACAGATGCTGTTGAGCCATGAGCGTGTCCCCTTGCAGGAGTGCAGCTTGCAAAGGCCAAGGTCATGCCCTGCACTGGTAAGAGATGTGTTGAGCAGAGCTGTAGGTGCTGGCCCATCATGTCCTTCCTCTTGGGAACTGTACCAGGACAGGTTAGGGATTAACCTGCTGAAAAGCAGCTCTGCAGAGGAGGATCTGGTAGATAACAAGTTCATCATGAGGCAGCAATGTGCCCTTGTGACCACCAAGGCCAATGGTCTTCTGAGGTGCATTAAGAACCACCCTAAGCTTATATCTAGAATAACAGAATCATAGAATCAGTCAGGGTTGGAAGGGACCACAAGGAGCAGCCAGTTCCAACCCCCCTGCCGTGCCCAGGGACACCCTACCCTAGAGCAGGCTGCACACAGCCTCAGCCAGCCTGGCCTTAAACACCTCCAGCCATGGGGCCTCAACCACCTCCCTGGGCAACCCATTCCAGCCTCTCACCACTCTTCATATGTTTCATCATTTCACATATCCTTAAAAGCCTTTCTCAGCGTTTCTGCAGCTATCCTGAGCTCCTCAGGGCTTTGATGACCAGGTCCCTGTGCTCTGCAGTGCATCTCTCAGGCAGAGATGAAGCAGAGGCTGTGTGCAGCCTGCTCTAGGGTAGGGTGTTCCTGGCCATAGCAGGGGGGTTGGAACTAGATGATCCTTGTGGTCCTTTCCAACCCTGACTGATTCTATGATTCTGGGTGAGACCAAGCTGCTGGGATGGTGCTGTTGGCAGAAGGAGCCTCTCTCACCAAGTCTGTGCTTTGTTTTCAAAGCAGAAGACATCTTTTGTGCTGCAGGATGTCTGTCCTGCTGTGGCTGGGACCTGCTGCAGCTTTTTCCTCTGCATCTCCCTTTAGAGGGCACCAGCAGCTTGCAAACTGTGCTCTGTGGGCACTGGCAACTTGTTCAAGCAGACGAAGCCAAAGCTTTGGGCTGTCTTCCAAGCTGGCTGCTTGCAAGGACACTGAGTTTACCTTGCTAAATCTCCACTCGTTTTTCATCCCATGCTGGCGCCACGGTGACTGGGTGGCCAGCACTGCAGGTGCAGTCCTCACCTGGAGTACTGCACCCAGATCTGGAGCCTCTATTCCAAGAGGGATGTGGAGATGCTGGAGAGTGTCCAGAGAAGGGCCAGGAGGATGCTCAGAGGGCTGCAGCAGCTCTGCTGTGAGCACAGACTGAAAGAGTTGGGGCTGTGCAGGCTGCAGAAGAGGAGGCTCCCAGGTGACCTTCTTGTGGCCTTCCAGCATCTGAAGGGGGCTACAAAAATGCTGGGGAGGGACTTTTGAGGCTGTCAGGGAGTGCCAGGACTGGGGAGAATGGAGCAAAGCTGGAGGTGGGGAGAGTGAGAGTGGAGGTGAGGAGGAAGTTGTTGAGCATGAGAGTGGTGAGAGGCTGGAATGGGTTGCCCAGGGAGGTGGTTGAGGCCCCATGGCTGGAGGTGTTTAAGGCCAGGCTGGCTGAGGCTGTGTGCAGCCTGCTCTAGGGTAGGGTGTCCCTGGGCATGGCAGGGGGGTTGGAACTGGCTGCTCCTTGTGGTCCCTTCCAACCCTGACTGAGTCTATGAGTCTATGATGCTAAAGATCTTTTCCAGCCTAAGTGCTTCTATTATTCTGGGATTCTAAGGCCAGCACTGAGCCTTGCCTGTTCTTTATTCCTGCAGCATCACTTAGCGCGGAGCGAGCGGGAGACAGGCAGAGTCTCGCCACATGTCTGCCATGGATCATTTCAGATGAAGGCTTTGCATTTCAGGAAGGCAATAAAGCACTCAAAGGAGCCCTTCCCCAGGCTGCTTCTGCAGTCATCACCCACCCAACAGACAATAAAGAAGACACAACCGTGCGTGTTCCCAGAATGGTAGGACAGAGGGTTCCAGCAGGCAGCTCATGCTCGCCTGGTTTGATGGCTTATGCAGATAACCTGGCAGAGAGCACAGCAGCAACTCAGGTTTGCCTTTCTACAGCTGGATTTTGGGAGCTGTGAGCATGGAGCAGAGAGGTCTGTTCATGTTGAGGGTCAGAAAACAGACACTTTTGGATCATAGAATCGTAGAATCAGTCAGGGTTGGAAGGGATCACAAGGACCATCACCAATCTTTATCTGAACATTGACCTGCTGACCATTGCCATCTGGATGTGGACATCCAACCAATTCCTCATCTACTAAAGATCATAGAGTCATAGAATCAGTCAGGGTTGGAAGGGACCACAAGGAGCAGCCAGTTCCAATCCCCCTGCCATGCCCAGGGACACCCTACCCTAGAGCAGGCTGCACACAGCCTCAGCCAGCCTGGCCTTAAACACCTCCAGCCATGGGGCCTCAACCACCTCCCTGGGCAACCCATTCCAGCCTCTCACCACTCTCATGCTCAACACCTTCCCCCTCACCTCCACTCTCCATCTCCCCATCCAGCTTTGCTCCATTCCCCCCAGTCCTGGCACTCCCTGAGAGCCTCAAAAGTCCCTCCACAGCTTTTTTGTAGCCCCCTTCGGATCCTGGAAGGCCACAAGAAGGTCACCTGGGAGCCTCCCCTCCTGCAGACTACACAGCCCCAACTCTTTCAGTCTGTCCTCATAGCAGAAGTGCTCCAGCCCTCTGATTATTCTATTCTATTCTATTCTATTCTATTCTATTCTATTCTATTCTATTCTATTCCATCCCATCCCATCCCATCGCATCTCTTCCAATCCCATACTATGCTATTCTATTCTATTCTATTCTACTCTAATCTATTCTATTCTGTCCCATCACATCATTCCATTCCATCCCATCCCATCCCATCCCATTCCATACTGCAGTCCATTCCATTTCACCTATAGGTTTGGAAGAGGATATGCACCAGGAGGATGTACTCAAAAGAAGAGTCTTGAAATCTACTCTAGGCACTTTAGAAATAGATTGTGTGAGAAGATGCTGAGCCTCTTTGGCTGCTTACTGCAGGGGGGTGGAGAGAATGACCCTTAAATGTCTTTTATCACCCACACCATCCCATGGGTCATTGGTTTCAGACCTTTGCTGAGGGTGCAGCAAAGCAAGAGGATGAATGACCTGGCTCAGAAACATCTATGCTGATGCTTCTCGTCCTCTATCCCCTCAGCCCAAAACACCTAGCATTGGAGACAATGCTCTCTTTGGGGGACAAGAATCCCCTGAGGGAACAGGGCTGGGGGCTGGTGATGCTCACAGACTTGGAGGAGGATGCTGGTAGTACCCTTGCAGGGGTAGAAAGGTGACAGCATGCTCATGATCATAGAATCATGGAATAAACCAGGTTGGAAGAGACCTCCAAGCTCAGCCAGCCCAACCTAGCACCCAGCCCTGGCCAATCAACCAGACCATGGCACTAAGTGCCTCAGCCAGGCTTGGCTTCAACACCTCCAGACACGGTGACTCCACCACCTCCCTGGGCAGCCCATTCCAATGCCAATCACTCTCTCTGACAACAACTTCCTCCTAACATCCAGCCTAGACCTCCCCTGACACAACTTGAGACTCTGTCCCCTTCTTCTGTTGCTGCTTGCCTGGCAGAAGAGCCCAACCCCACCTGGCTACAGCCTCCCTTCAGGTAGGTGGAGACAGCAATGAGGTCTGCCCTGAGCCTCCTCTTCTGCAGGCTGCACACCCCCAGCTCCCTCAGCCTCTCCTGGCTCCTCAGTGACATGCCTCTGGCCACACAGGTCACTGAGGTGATGATCTCAGCAGTGCCACCGGGTGGAAACAGGCACAAGAACTGTCAAGCTTTACTGTGTTGACACAGCTTCAAATGTCAAGTGGCAAAGGTGCAAACAGCAGAGATGGATGTTAGAACACAGGGTAATTAGCACGGGCTCTCAGGCAGCACAGGGTGACAGCAATGACAACTGCGTGGGGTGGCTGGCGTGGGAGGAACCTAACAAGGTAAGAGGCTGCTGGGGATTTGGGCACAGTGGTTAGAAAGTGCAGCCTACTACCAAGTGCAGCACCTGATGGGGACGCAGGAGTGAGATATCATCCCCCAGAGCTCTGAAGAGTACTGGGGAGACCTGCTCTGAGCTCACATCAGTGTCTCTGCCTGGAGTAGGACTACACAGTCTTACATCTCAATTGATACCCAGAAGAAAAAACCTCCCTGAAACACTGCCCTCACACCACTCCCCCCCCCCCCCATCTTCTGTCCTCCCATGCAGATGTGATACAGCTCTGCTCCCATTTAGAACCACAGAATCAAGCAGGTTGGAAGAGACCTCCAAGATCATCCAGTCCAGCCTAGCACCCAGCCCTTGCCAATCAACCAGACCATGGCACTAAGTGCCTCAGCCAGGCTTGGCTTCAACACCTCCAGGGACGGTGACTCCACCACCTCCCTGGGCAGCCCATTCCAATGCCAATCACTCTCTCTGCCAACAACTTCCTCCTAGCATCCAGCCTAGAACTCCCCTGACACAGCTTGAGACTGTGTCCCCTTCTTCTGTTGCTGGTTGCCTGGCAGAAGAGCCCAACCCCACCTGGCTACAGCCTCCCTTCAGGTAGTTGTAGACAGCAATGAGCTCTGCCCTGAGCCTCCTCTTCTGCAGGCTGCACACCCCCAGCTCCCTCAGCCTCTCCTCACAGGGCTGTGCTCCAGGCCCCTCACCAGCTTCATTGCCCTTCTCTGGACACCTTCCAGCACCTCCACATCTCTCTTGAATTGAGGATCCCAGAACTGGACACACTGGCCAAGGTGTGGCCTGACCAGTGCTGAGTCCAGGGGCAGAATAACCTCCCTTGTCCTGCTGGCCACACTGCTCCTGAGCCAGCCCAGGATGCCATTGGCTCTCCTGCCCACCTGGGCACACTGCTGCCTCATCTTCAGCTACTGTCTACCAGCACCCCGAGATCCCTCTATGCCTGGCTGCTCTCAGCCACTCTGTCCCCAGCCTGTAGCACTGCTTGGGGTTGTGATTTCACAGTTATCTTTCAAGTTTTCATACTTCTCAAAGCTCTTCACTCTTCAAATCTTTCTTCCCAAAGCTTGTGAGCTTGAGTGGAGAGATTTGTGCAGCCTGTCATGCAAAGGACTTTAATTAAACATGTGAAAGTCAGACACCCTGTGTGTAATTCAGCCTGGCAGTGAATCCAACCACATTTAGCTTCTGGGTTTTAGTGAAGTCTTTCAAAGCAATTTTCTGATTCCTTAAGCACAACTCAGGATTTCTCCTTTTTTCATTTCTGTGCTGCTCCTTGAGACAGAAGAGAACATTTCTTGCACGGATGTTTGTAGGATTCTTCATATTTAAGTCCTGCAAGCTTGCTTGGGGGAAGCAAAGATGGAGGGAAAACAGAGGCTTGGGCCATTATGTCCCCTCCCAAGGTGATAAACAGATACCCACAGGTGGTTAGGTACTTGTTGGTGTCTTGCCCAAATAAGGGTGAGCAAGCCCTGGGATCACCTAACATGGTCAGTTTAGGAGATGCCATTTTGATTGTGAATCTCTATGGCCAAAGGAACCTTTGCACTTGGGCAAGTCATAGAAACTGAGCTGAGCTGCAAGCAGTTGAGCTGCTTCTGCCTGGCTGCCTCTGTCTTGCTGCCCCTACCTGGCTGCCTCTGCCTGGCTGCCTCTCTCTTGCTGCCCCTACCTGGCTGCCTCTGCCTCACTGCTCTTGGACACCATGCTCTGCTCTGCCTCATGCTCCAGACCAGCTTAGCCCTGATCTTTTGGGCTTGAACTACCTGGAAACTCAAGTTTCCCAGGAGCAGGCATTGAAGTGCCTCAGGCCGTGGCAAGCAGTGCCACCGCCATGGAGCTCTCTGCACATCTGCAAGAGATGCTGCCTGCACCTCTGCAAACCTCTGTGCCAAGAGGAACCAGGATCAGGTCAGAGATCCTCTGCCTCTTTGCCAGCACCCTGGGAAGATCTGGAAGCCTCTCAAGGGCTGAGCAGTTCCAACACTGCCACAAAGGAGCCAGGGGACTATCTGGAAGTTTCTACTCCATGGCAGTGAGCAGCACAGACCTTCCCTAGGGCTCCAGGCTGCCTATTTGTAAGTGAGGCAAAGCCACTTTGTGGCCAAACCTTTTCCAATTCTTCTGATTCTCCTAAATGAATGAACTGCCCAGAAGCATCCTTGGGAAGATTTTCCTGACCGAATTTGAACCCAAAAGTAATTAATTTGTATAGAGTTGTGGGCAGGGCTTACTGGAAATAAAACAGTGAGGATAGTGAGACACTGGAATGGGTTGCCCAGGGTGGTTGTGGATGCTCCCTTCCTGGAGGTGTTCAAGGCCAGGTTGGATGAGGTCTTGAGCAATCTTCTCTAGTGGGAGGTGTCCCTGCCTATGGCAGGGGGTTGGAGCTGGATGATCCTTGAGGTCCTTTCCAACCTAAACCATTCTGTGATTCTATGATTTTATAATTCCTGCCTCTTTAATTGTCACAACCAATTGATGAACCCTCAGCCCTGAACCCCCCTGAAGGAACACTACGAAGCACTCGGATCCTTCCAAGACAACCCTGAGATTGACGCCTCAGTGCAGCCTGCTTTGAGTGGGAAGATAAGGGATAAAGACCCCCAGAGAGGGTCTCCAACCAAAGGAAGCTGTCCCCAGATGCTCCACTTTTCCCTTTGAAAGCAAATGTGTGGTATTAAGTGAAACAGCAGCATTACATGGAACACATTTCTTCCGCCTTGCATGTGCCCTGCTTTTCCCTAATCAGTGTAATCCCTGGAATTACGCACTTAGGGCACTAGGAATCACTGATGGGCAACTGCTGGACTCTTGTCAGGACTTCTTCAGCTCCAGGATGGGCTTGTACCTGGCTCTGGCAGGGCACAGAGCAGAGGCACCCACTTTTCCAGTATCCCCTAGCTGGTTCCTGGGGCTGGGGTTTGCTTTAGAACCTGCAGGTTGTGCCGTGGGCTGCCGGTGAACATCTGTCTCCCACCCCCCTCCACGCCATCTGGCCTGTGGAGGTGAAGTAATTAAATGAGACCATTCATTAATACAGCCTTGCTGCAGCAGTACCCTGGCAGAGGAAAAGTCCTTTCTCTCACAGGGACTTGGCATTACAGAGCAACACTGAGAGGGGCACAGCTTGGGGGTTATGGCTCTGTGAGGCTAGGAGAGGCGAACCACCACCCCAAGCAGTGCTACAGGCTGGGGAC
>WAAF01015297.1:0-10903 GCA_013400475.1 Tricholaema leucomelas | reverse complement strand
TTCAACCCTGACTGATTCTATGATTCTACTTCTATTACAATAATTGAATGTTGCAGAGGAGCACTTGGAGCCTGCAAAGTTTCAGACCTCTTTCCTGTCAGCAGCACACACATGGTGCCTTGTGCACACACTGTATTTCATGCTGAGCTTCTGCTTCATCCAGCGAGCCCCAGGGACAGAGCCCATAAAATTAGCAGCTACTCGCTCTAATCCGTGGGGCTCCAGGCCTTGTAGGGGTTGTAATCTACCTCCAAATGAAAAATAATTTGGTTGTCATCATTTTTCTGGCTGCTTGGCAGCAAAATTTGGGGTAGTACAAATGCTGGCATTGTGGAGGAAAGATGCAGTGGGTAGGAGAGATGATGAATTGTTCCCTTTTGCAGTTCAGAAACCAGGGCACGGTGTTTTGGCATCCATGGCAGAAATAAACTCTAATTCACACTGCAGCTGGAGAAGAGCCATAGAAATGGTTTGGTTGGAAAAGACCTTTAAAATCATGGAGTCCAACCATTATCTCACTAACAATTCTGATACTAAACCATATCCCTCAGCACCACACTTCTGTGTCCTTGAAACGTCTCCAGGGGTGGGGGATAAATCACCTAACTTGGGCAGCCTGTTCCTGTGTTTGAAAACGCTTTCAGGGAAGAAGTTTCTTCTAATGTCCAACCTAAACCTCCCCTGGTGCAAGTCTGGGTCTTTGCCAAGATCTTTCTCAGAGTTTTTAGCATTTCCCAGGGCTGTAGGAATAGTTTTAGTCTCCTTCAGTTTCTCTGTTCTTCTGAAATACGACCTGGGAGATCAAGCTGGCAACACAGACAATATAGAATATGTAACCAGAGGCCATCTTTCAAAGCCGTTTCAGCGACTCACTTGTCATCTCTCAGTAAATTTTTGTTCCTCCAGTTGCCTTCCTCACCAAAGTAACCTTCCTCCTGCAAAAATCCTCTTCCCTCATCATCTTCATTTCTTCTAACTTCATTGAAAAACTAGTGAAGTGCTTCAGACACCCTAAAGCTTCGGTCCGCAGCCTAAAATGAGTTTTCACTTGAACATAAGGAGGTCTTCTGAGAGTGCTGGAGCACTGGACCAGGCTGCCCACAGAGGCTGTGATGTTCCCTTCACTGGAGACTTCCAAAACATGCCTGGATGTAATCCTGGGCAACCTGATGAAGCTGTTACCTGTGTTAGCAGGGGCATTGGACTCGATGATCTCTAGAGGTCTAATCCAACCCTGATCAGTCTATGACTTTGTAGTTCCTCTACCCACGTGCTTGTAGACTTGGAGGAAGTGAATGGAATTGCAGGTGATGCTGCAAGGACAACCTCAACTAGCTAAGGTTGCCCCAACTTCTGTTGAACTTCACCTTATATATCTTCAGGGATGGGGCCTCAGCCACCTCCCTGGGTAACTCTTTCCAGTGCTCATGAGGTTCCCCTTTGCCCAGCTCTCCAGTGCCCTTTGTGCTAGTTTGAGCCTAGCTGGGATATGTGAGTGAGAGGAATGATAGGCTGTGAAAAGGAACCAGTGGTGATGGCTACTGCACTCATAGGCTTGCTGAGATGTAGAAAAACAAGAACACAGAGACAACAGAGTTGAGTTGTTCTCTCTGGCTCTGGCTGCTTCCCTTCTCTCTCTAACCTGCTGTCTGTGTAACTAATCCCTCTGCTTCCTAACTCCCCTGGCCGATCCTCCAAGCTCACCTTCAATGTAAGGCAAAGTCTGGGATAAGGTAGAGAGTTGGAAGGGAGGCATAAGGGTGGTTGGGACCCCTGCTGAGGACTCTGGTTTCTGGGAGGGCTGTTGTGTTTCTATGTTACCTTTTTAACTTGTCTCTAACTGTATAGATTGTAAATACCTGCTTGTATCTTGTGCTAAGCTGTGAATATAAACCTTCATTCCTATTCTCAGCTCAGCTTAGACTAGTCTGGGTGATTTCATAAGAGCAGGGGGACAGGGAACAGCCAAACCATCACAGAAGCCTTCTTTGTGGTTTCCTTTTAGTCACACTACTTCCAGCCTCTGAGCTTCTGATGTAAATCCTCACATTTTCAAGACAAAACCAAGATGATGAAAAGATGCTGTGCAGACCTACATATTTGCTCTATTTTCTCATGCCTTATCCATTCATTTCCCTTCACTCTTTTATGCCTGGACTCCACCACTGTAGAATTTCAGTTATTTCACATAACCAGAGGTAAGTTTAAACAGAAACATTAACTTGAGGAATCTTTAGTGTCTAAATGGGAGAGAGGACTAGATGGGTAGATCTGTTTTTTAAATGATTGCATTTAAGATGCCATTGAATTTGAGGAGTTATCAGCCTGACAAGACTACACTTTTATATTGTAGTTCATTTTTTGCTGTGCAGAGGGTTTGAGTTATGAGTCTCATTCTGTTATTCTGGTTCTTGATCTTTCTTGCTATTACATTTACTAAGCAATCTCTTTATTATTATTATCCTCAGTTCATAAAACAGCTGCATTAGTAAATACTCAGGACTTGTTTTAAGCTGCCTAGTCAGTGCTGTATCCTTGGCTCCTCAAACCCACTGTGCAACCTCTTCTGAGTCATGAAGTCCAGATTCTTTTTGCCATGGCTTTCTCAGGATACTCTGGATTGCCTTGCTGAGGGTTTAATATTTGCTGTTAGCCATCATGGCCAAGCTCATGCATTTCTAACATCTTTGAATTTGGTCAATCACAAGCCATCTGTCTTTGACAGTGAGGTAAACTATGTTAGACCAGCTGGACATCCACAGCTTTAGAATCATAGAATCAACCAGATTGGAAGAGACCTCCAAGATCGTCCAGCCCAACCTAGCACCCAGCCCTGTCCAGTCCAACTAGACCATGATACCAAGTGCCTCATCCAGGCTTTGCTTGAACACCTCCAGGGATGGTGGCTCCACCACTGACCTGGGCAGCCCATTCCAATGCCAATCACTCTGTCTCTGCCAACAACTTCCTCCTAACATCCAGCCTAGACCTCCCCTGGCACAACTTGAGACTGTGTCCCCTTGTTCTATTGCTGGTTGTCTGGGAGAAGAGACCAACACCACCTGGCTACAGCCTCCCTTCAGGTAGTTATAGACAGCAATGAGGTCTGCCCTGAGCTTCCTCTTCTCCAGGCTAAACAACTCCAGCTCCCTCAGCCTCTCCTCATAGGGTTTGTGTTTCAGGCCCTTCACCAGCTTTGTTGCCCTTCTCTGGACACCTTCCAGCACCTCAACATCTCTCTTGAAGGCTCTAAGGTATGGTCAAACTGGAGACACGGATTTTCTTCTATCCATTTTGCAGATTCCTTCCGTAAGAAGCCTTTGAGATTAGCTCACTTGTGGATTGCTGCACGATGTAAGAAATGGGTAATTCAGAATGATTTGCCATTGGAATAGGCTGCCCAGGGAGGTGGTGGAGTCTCTGTCCCTGGAGGTGTTGAAGCAAAGCCTGGATGAGGCACTTAGTGCCATGGTCTGGTTGATTGGCCAGGGCTGGGTGCTAGGTTGGACTGGATGAGCTTGGAGCTCTCTTCCAACCTGGTTGATTCTATGATTAGTCTTTGGGGGAGAAAAAACCAACCCAGTAGCTCATTACATTGCAATATCCCTCACATTTTCACCAACTTGTGAAGAAAGCTTTGGTTGTGAAAGCTGAATTTTCACATCAGTGACTTCCAGCAGGGCATTGGGGGATGCACAACTTCTTTCTGCCAGGCAAGCCACCCATAGGGGGACCAACAGTGAGCATTCTCCATCAAAAGAACTGTCTTTCATTGCAGCTCAGCCAGCTCTGCCATTCAATCATTCTCTTGGCACTCCCTGCAGAGAAAACATGAAGTGACCCTTTAGCTTTCTCCCCTTGGCTCTCAAAGCCTTTCCAGCCTGCCAGGCTGCTGTTGTTTTCAGTGTCAGACAGGGAAAAACTGGAGCTTTGGTGAAGTTCTCTCTCATTAAAGTGCTGTTCTCCAGTTGAAGCCATGAGCACTTGACCTGCTCTATTCTCTCAGTTTCTGCCTTTACTCTCCTGCTTTGGTGAACTTATGTGAAGCCATCACATGTAGTTCTGTAAGAGCAACCCAACCTGGGAGATCTCCATCAAAAACCAGCAGTAACTTCTACTAGAGATTGCTTAGCTCTCTTTCTCCATAACAACCCTAACAAGTGACATCACAGCCAAGCCTGGGACAAACTGTGAGAAGAGTGATTTCCTCTTGCCCATCCACTTCCCTTCCATTCCCATTTCTGATCCCATGACATGGCAGCATTAAGTTTCAGCTAAGTTAACCAAACATAATAAGTGATCCCATGTGTTATACTCAGCTCAAACATTTCAGACTTTGCTGTGGTCTTGCCCACCTCTTCCCAAATAACAGGCTAACAGCTCAGCTTTTACATGTTGAGGTGAGCCAGGGAATTGCTGCAAGTCTTTCCTCCCTGGCAACAGCTCAGTTCCTCTGCAGTGGAAACCTGACTTTTACAGCTGCAGCCAATTGCCATGGACCGGTCTCAGTCTCCTGCACTGAAGGAGAAGATGGCAGCAAATTACAGGTGGTTAAAACTGTCTTGCAACTCTCTTGTGGTCACTATGGCAGTTGGAGCCATGAGAAATACTGTCCTCAATGAACCAGGTGAGGAGAATATCAATACATTTGACAACACATCCCTGATTCTGTCTCAGCTGCTTAAAATATCTGGAGGAACCATAAATGTGCAGATAAAGAAGAGAAAATATTCAGTATTTTTAAAAGATTTAGTAAAATAAATGATAATAATATTAAAAAAAAAAAAGAGAAGGAAGAATTTGGTTTGGTTTTGACTTTGGTTTGTGCTTGGTTTGGTTTTGGTTTTGTTTGGGTTGTTCGTAGTAGTCTGGGCTGAGCTGAATAAGTGGCAGTGCTGCTAAAGGCACCATGTAAAACATTTTGTTAGGGGAGGGCTTCATCTGTTACAGTTCATTCTGATTTGGAGAGCTGAAGCAAACACTATGAGGAGGCACTGGAAAATGATCAAATACAAGTATGGTGATTTTGTGCTGCTCTGTTGATGGATCTGTTGCAATAATAAACACAGAATCATGGAGTCACAGAATCATAGAGTCATAGAATCTTAGAATCAACCAGGTTGGAACAGACCTCTAAGATATTCAATCCAACCTAGCACCCAGCCCTGTCCAGTCAACCAGACCATGGCACTAAGTTCCCCATCCAGGCTCTGCTTCAACACCTCCAGGGACGGTGACTCCACCACCTCCCTGGGCAGCCCATTCCAATGCCAATCACTCTCTCTGCCAACAACTTCCTCCTAACATCCAGCCTAGACCTCCCCCAGCACAACTTGAGTCTGTGGCCCCTCATTCTGNGGATGCCATTGGCTCTTCTGCCCACCTGGGCAACTGCTACCTCATATTCAGCTTCTATCTACCAGTACCCCCAGGTCTCTTTCTTCCTGGCTGCCCTCAGCCACTCTGTCCCCAGCCTGTAGTGCTGCTTGGGGTTGTTGTGCCCAAAGTGCAGAACCCTGCACTTGGCCTTGTTCAATCTCCTCCCATTGGCCTCTGCCCACCCATCCAGCCTGGCCAGGTCCCTCTGCAGGGCTCTCCTACCCTCCAACAGCTCCACAGCTGCTCCTAGCTTGGTATCATCTGCAAACATACTGATGTAAGACTCAATCCCCTGGTTCAGATCATCAATAAAGATGATCTTGAATTATGATGGAGCATGTGGAGGGTAAACACCCCCTGGACAGGGATGTTTGTATACATTTCGTCCTAACGTCCCCTTTTCTCTCCTTCTCCAATGCTGCCTATTATAGCTTGGGCTTGGGTGGTTTTTTTTTGGTAATTCTTTTTTTTCTCCCCACCTCTGCTAAGTGAATTCTGAAGTCAACCTGCAGCGTGCTCAGTACCAGATAAATGTGTGTAATATGTCTGTCGTAAAACGTTACTAGGCAGATGGGACTAAGAAAATGTTTCCCCCCTCCCCTTCCAGTTTATGAAGCCATTCTTAGTAATATCTACCACTTATGAATAATAAAAGAAAATGGCCTTTGGCAAAGTTGAGAGTTTTGTTTTGCTTTCTGTGGAAAGCTTGAAGAAAAAGAAAGCTCAGAAATCAAATGCTCAAGGCTTGTGATGCTAAACCTCCTCAGGTGCAGTCATCTGCAGCCCCTGTGCCTCACCTGAGTGATACACAAATACAGGCTGCGTGGGGAATGGCGGAAGAGCAACCCTGAGGAAAAGGACTTGAGGGTCTGGAGTGATAAAAAGCTCCACATGAGCCTGCAGTGTGAGTGCAGCCCAGACAGCAACCCTGTGCTGGGCTGCAGCAAGAGCAATGTGGGCAGCAGGGCAAGGGAGGGGATTCTGTCCCTTGGCTCTGCTCTTCTCAGACCCCGCCTGGAGTCCTGTGTGCAGTTCTGCAGCCCCCAACACAAGTAGGACATGGAAGTGTTGGAGCCAGTCCTGAAGAGGCCACCAAGATCTTGAGAGGGCTGCAGCAGCTCTGCTGTAAGGACAGGCTGAGAGAGTTGGGGCTCTGCAGCCTGGAGAAGAGAAGGCTTGGAGGAGACCTTGGAGTGGCCTTCCAGTATCTGAAGGGGGCTACAGGAGGGCTGGGAAGGGACTATATGCAAGGTCTTGCAATGCCAGGATGAGGAAGAATGGGTTTAAAGTGTCAGAGGAGAGATTTAGACTGGATGCTAGGAAGAAATTGTTTACAGTGAGGGTGGTGAAACACTGGAACAGATTCCCAAGGAGGCTGTGGATCACAGAATCACAGAATGTGGGTTTTTTTTTTTTATCATCACATTCTGTGCTCCACAACCTCCTTGGAGGTGTTCAAGGCCAGGTTTGATGAGGTCTTGAGTGACCTGTTCTAGTGGAGGTGTCCCTGCTTATGGCAAGAGGTTGGAACTGGATGAGCTTTGTGGTCCCTTCCGACCTAAACTATTCTGTGATCCATTCTAAGATGAGCTGGAGTCTTATTTTCTTTTTATTTGTTTTGACTAAGGTATTATACATTCTTGTCTGTCTTTGTGATAGCAAAGGAAAGAATGGAGTCATAGAATCACAGGTTGGAAGGGACCTCAAGGCTTCATCTGATCCAGCCTTCAAAAATAATAGTGGAGTTGAAATGAGCTGTCCCAGCATCCTGTCAAGCTGAGTCTTAAAGCTGTCCAGTGTAGGAGAATCCACTGCTTCTCTGGGGAGATGCTTCCAGCGTCTAACTTTTCTCATGGGGAAAAAGTTTCTTCTGGGTTCCAAATGGAATTTCCTGAGCAGTAACTTGCAGGCATTACCCTTCTCTTTTCCATGTGACTCCTTGCAAAACCAGAATGTCCATCCTCTTGGCAGCCACCCTTATCATAGAATCATAGAATCAACCAGGTTGGAAGAGACCTCCAAGCTCATCCAGTCCAACCTAGCACCCAGCCCTGGCCAATCAACCAGACCATGGCACTAAGTGCCTCATCCAGGCTTTGCTTGACCACCTCCAGAGACAGAGACTCCACCACCTCCCTGGGCAGCCCATTCCAATGCCAATCACTCTCTCTGCCAACAACTTCCTCCTAACATCCAGCCTAGACCTCCCCTGGTACAACTTGAGACTGTGTCCCCTTCTTCTGTGGCTGGTTGCTTGGGAGAAGAGACCAACCCCAGCTGGCTACAGCCTCCCTTCAGGTAGTTGTAGACAGCAATGAGGTCTCCCCTATTGGTGCTAAAAGCCTCCACTAAGCCTTCTCTCCTCAAGGCTGAGCAAACCCAGTTCTCTCAGCCTTTTTTTATATGCAGGGCTCCCCCTCCTCTGATCATTCTTGTGGCCCTTCTCTGGACAATTTCCAGCCAGCCTGCATCTGTTTCGTGGAGCAGGAACCAAATCTCGGTAGCGTTCATAGGATTCTATAATCCTAGGTTATTAATAATAAATGGAGTCAGTGAGGAAACAGAGTCTGGAGTAAAGACTGAGCAGAGGAAAAAAAGCAGATGTGAAAACTCTGCAGTTGTACTTTATTAGGAAATAAATGGTGGTGAAGATTAATTGTTTCCTTTATAACTGGAGCTATTAAATAAATGGGGAAAGCTGGAGTGCATTAAGAAGACTGTGACCAGCAGGACAAGGGAGGTTGTTCCCCCCCTCTACTTTATTCTAGTCAAGCCACAGCTGGAGTACTGGGACCAGTTCTAGGCTCCTTATTTCAAGAGAGACAAGGAGCTACTGGAGAGAGTCCAGCAGGGACTGCAAAGATTGAGGGGCCCAGAGCATCTCTGTGAGGAGGATGGACTGAGAGACTGGGGGCTGTTTAGATGAGAAGAACAGACCCAGAGGGGATCTACACAACACCGATCAGTAGCTAAAGGATGGAGGGCAGGAGGATGGGGTCAGACTCTTCTCAGTGGTGCCCGCTGCTGGGACGAGGGGCAACAGACACAAACTGGATCACAGAAAGTTCCACTTAAGTGTAAGGAAAACCTTCTTCAAGAGAGATGTTGAGGTGCTGGAAGGTGTCCAGAGAAGGGCAACAAGGCTGGTGAGGGGCCTGGAACACATACCCTATGAGGAGAGGCTGAGGGAGCTGGGGGTGTTTAGTCTGGAGAAGAGGAGGCTCAGGGCAGACCTCACTGCTGTCTACAACTACCTGAAGGGAGGTTGTAGCCAGGTGGGGGTTGGTCTCTTCTCCCAGGCAAGCAGCAACAGAACAAGGGGACAGTCTCAAATTGTGCCAGGGGAAGTCTAGGCTGGATGTTAGGAGGAAGTTGCTGGCAGAGAGAGTGATTGGCACTAGGCTGGATGTTAGGAGGAAGTTGCTGGCAGAGAGAGTGATTGGCATTGGAATGGGCTGCCCAGGTCGGTGGTGGAGTCACCGTGCCTGGAGGTGTTGAAGCAAAGCCTGGCTGGGGCACTTAGTGCCATGGTCTGGTTGATTGGCCAGGGCTGGGTGCTAGGTTGGACTGGATGATCTTGGAGGTCTCTTCCAACCTGGTTGATTCTATTCTATTATTTGTTGTGAGGGTGCTGGAGCCCCGCAGCAAGCTGCCCAGAGAGGTTGTGGAGTCTCCTTCTCTAGAGGGCTTCAAAACCTGCCTGGACATTGTGATCCTGGGCAACCTGCTGTGGGTGATTGTGCTTTAGCAGGGGGATTGGAGTAGAGTTCCCTTCCAATCCCTACCATTCACCATTCTGTGATTCTGTTTGTGATTCTGTGATCCTGAGCTATCCCTACCTCAGGGAGCTGTGGGCATCTGTTTTGACCATACCTTGCAATGACTTGTTTGAAACAGATATGAGACTTTGGAGGCAGAGGTGAAAAGGAGCAACTTCTTGGGCTGCTGTCACTGACATGCTCCCACAGCTTGGTTTTCAAGAGCTCTCATCTGAGCTGTGCCAGGTCATGGTGTCTGTAGGAAGGAACTCATGACATGGAGCTGCCTGCCAGGAATTCAAAGCAGATGAGACTGGGGTGGTGATAGAAAAATCAGAGAAAAGAAACTTGAAGAGTAGTTGAAGTTTGGTGTTTCTCATTTGTGTATCCACATGTAACAAAGAACTTCTTAGCTCCCAGGTAGTTCTGGCCATGCAGAATTGATGGAGTGGTGAGATGTCACAGGGAGCATTTCTTTGGCATGTGAATGCTGCTGCTCTTTGTCATGTCTGAGGTGCTGCAATCTGGGTGGAGCTGCATGGGACCACTTTGTATTGTGACACTTCAGGGATGTTAGGAAGAAGTTGTTCAGCATGAGGGTGGTGAGATCCTGAAACAGGTTGCCCAGGGAAGTGGTGGAAGCCTCATCCCTGGAGGTGTTGAAGGCCAGACTGGATGAGGCTGTGGGCAGCCTGATCTAGTGTGAGGTGTCCTTGGGCATGGCAAGGAGGTTGGAACTGGCTGATCCTTGTGGTGCCTTCCAACCCTGACTGATTCTATGATTCTGTGATTCTATATTGGCAAGGAGAGGGAGAAAAAAAAAGTCTACTGTGGCTCAGGTTGGATGAGGCCTTGAGCAACCTGCTCTAGTGGGAGATGTCCCTGCCTATGGTGAGGGGTTGGAGCTGGATGATCTTTGAGGTCTCTTCCAACTTAGACCATTCTGTGATTCACCCAGAGGTAACCAATGGACATAGCAAAGAGTAACTTATCACAGGCAATGGCAAATTACACCAGAGGTGTACTGGCTGCTGGTATATGATGAAAGATTTAGCAAATGAATACTTTAACTTGGAACATCTGAATGCCAAGGAGAAAAGATCCTCGGATATCAAACACCAAGCATCAATGTTTCAGCAGGGAGGAAAGCAAGGAAGCAGCTGAAATTTGCATCATTATTTCCTGATAATCCTCCAGAACTGCAAAATGATGAAAGGGAATTGTATAAAGAATGTGAAATTTGATTGTTGCTTTAGCTGTGAGATAGCCTGGAACTTCCTGCAGATGTTGGAGATCTCAGCAAGTTTGAGATTTGACCAAAACACTCTTTGGTTTCTAGCAGAGAAATGAAATACATGCCTCATTCTGTCTCTGGCAGGGAACAGAGCTGCTTTTGTTCATGTTTTGATTTACAGAGCTAGTCTCTATCAGACATCTGTTGCTGGATGGATTAACAACACACAGTATTTATGTCTCGGCATGGTTATGCAAACTCCTCAGTGAAAGAAGAGGAAAATATCAGTGACTATAAATTGATGCAGTATTTCAAGTACCCCAAAAAAAAAAAAACCAACCCAAGAAAGAGAAGAATAATCCCAGATGCACTAATAAACACCATAAATTATTAAAACATTCCTTTCACACATCATAACAGCAAAGGACAAGAGGCAAAATGATGTATTTCTAAATACGTATCTAGGGGTGTGAGTGTCTGCTTCTAATTTACTGGGTACTGTAGAATAGAATAGAGTAGAATAGGATGGAAT
>WAAF01015293.1:0-24588 GCA_013400475.1 Tricholaema leucomelas | reverse complement strand
TCTTGGCCACCTGGGCACACTGCTGGCTCATCTTCAGCCTACTATCCACCAGTACCCCCAGGTCCCTTTCTTCCTGGCTGCTCTCCAGCCACTCTGTCCTCAGCCTGTAGCATTGCTTGGGGTTGTTGTGGCCAAAGTGCAGAACCCTGCACTTGGCCTTGTTAAATCTCATCCCATTGGCCTCTGCCCACCCATCCAGCCTGTCCAGGTCCCTCTGCAGGGCTCTCCTACCTTCCAACAGATCAACACCTACTCGTAGCTTGGTGTCATCTGCAATCTTACTGATGCTGGATTCAATCTCCTTGTCCAGATCATCAATAAATTTATTTTCTGTTTGTTTCTCTTATTTTTTTGTACCTCAGCTTATCTTTTGGGAAAATAGACAATTTTCTTGCTTGTAAAGTTCTTTGTGGAATACAGGTGACCAGTTTTAGTGAATGGAATTCAAAATTGCTAACACTATCATTGTGGTTTTGTCCCCCTTTGCTTCTGTTATCAAAGAGATAGTTTTGACTCCATGTTTAATACTGAAGGCTGAATTATGTTTTCCAAAATACGCCACCAGCTCCAACATATCTAGAAGCTACGTTTCCTCTCCTAAGAAGTTATTTGGTATACAGAGTGCTTCTACTTTTTCCATTTCTGTTCCCTGCAGCACTTTATAGTAGACATTAATTCTCCGTTTCAGAGCTCCCTTCAGTCACCCACATACTTCTGAGATCTGCCCACTGCTAATGAATATGAATGAAATGAAAAGCGATCCTTCATAACTTAGAATAATTATTGTAGAGTCTGATAGAAGTGGGCAGGTTTATATAAAACACTGTAAAGCATATTTTTTAAGAACCCTCCCAGTAATTCTTTGAAGAACAGATGTCAAAATGTGGTGCAGTAATTTCTCTGAGAAAGGAAATTGTATTAAATTAGCGGCATAAAAATCACACAAGAGGCAAATACTTAAATTCTTAAATTAAATTTTATACAGTGCTGTGGATACAGGGAGAGCTGTTTGAATTATTCATTGTGCATAACTCATTGGCCAAATTCAAGCCTTTTATGTTGAGACACATCATGATTTTATGGCTTTATTTTTCTGAATATTTATAGCACTTCAAGGAAGTCTTTGTAGGGAAAAATGTGTAATGCATCTCGCTCTAAAAACTGTCTGGTCAAAATGTTGGTATAGAAATTTGATGTGATCTAGAGGTCCATTTTTAATTTTCTTTCTTAGAAATAAAGGTATAAAATTCATCATGTGCATCATAATCAGTAACGAAAAAAAATGCACAATGAACAGCAGCACAACTACATCTGTTGGGTTAAAACGTTTACACCCAGCTGTGTGAAGAGAACAGATATTAGTGTAAGCTGAAGTACAGAGCAAGTATAGACAGTATCCTGAAAGGAGTAGCTCTCATAATGATGATCATCAGGACAAAGGTGAAAAAATCCACTCAACCTCAGTGTAATTAATTACAGTTCAATGTGATTTGGGTCAAGATTTTAATCTTGGTTGGTTGATATGATAGTCATGCAGCTACCTCTGGTCACTGTTGAAGAACAGCAGCTCTTCTGACTAGCCAAGGAACACGCTGGTTAGAACGTGTTCTTATGTAGCAGTTATGTCCTGCTCTGGATCAGCTCTTGCAACTCGAGAGGTCCTCTAATGTAACATTGTAAGTCTTCTGTGAATGTATAAGGTTGGCTACTGATGAAAACAAAGCATTCAGAGAGCTCAAACGTGTGGTTAGATTGGTTCTCTTAAGTACTATTGAATTTCAGCACTTGTATTAGACATGAGGAAAGAGCTTACTCTCAATGTGGGACTGTTAAATGTACATCTTGTTTATGTTTAGTAAGATCCCATGTGTTCACCCCAACAGTATAATTTGACAAGCAGTACAATTCCATGTTTGTTGGTTTGTTTCTCCTATTGATGCTGTAGTCAGTGATCTTCCTTTGAGAGACCAAATAAAACTGCTTTTACAAAAGGGAGGCCAGAAGGTGTTGTTAAAGAAGGCTGTGACTTAGCTCTCTGCAGCGACTGGCATTCTAGGTGTCTCTGGAGTAAATTCACATTTTGCTGGTATGAATAAGGGCTGCTATCTGAGAGACTTATGCCACGTAGCATTAGCAGACATTTCAACTTATTATTACTATTTTTTTTAATTAGATACCTTTTCCAGTTTCACAGCCTTTTTCTGCATGCCAGTCTCCCATAGGATTTACAGAAGGCATCTTTTCCTTACTGCTGTGCTGCGTATCTTCAGTTTGGCCCACTGCCAGGAAGCTGCAGCTTATCATTTCTGCTTTGTCTCAGTCTAGGTTTTTCTGCTTTTCTATATCCATACTGAGATCTCAGTAATTGCTCTGTCTTTCTCACTACCTCTGTTTCTTTCTGTTTGTTCACTCTCGGGCTTTTGCTTGCCTTTTCTCTCTCCCAATGGCAAATGCCTAGATCACAAAAATCTTTTGATACTATTTTTTTTTTTTAATTAACAGTTGCTGAAATTGGATAGTTGCTGTGCTGCTAACCAGACTAGACCATGATAATCATTTCATGCTTGAAGTTCACATCACAGTTAAGAATATTCTGGAGTCAACAGTGATGGAAATTTTCTAAAGTGTAATTCTGTAAGTTTAAGCTATAAATTTATTTGTTTGACAGTAAACTCCATTGGCAAGCTAGGGGGTCTGGCACATTTATTTGATTGTAAGACAACCATAGCCTTCAGAAACATGATAATCCTCAGGTTCTGGAATGCTGACTGTAATGGTATGGGCAGGTTTTATTTCAATTAATTAATATCATCTATTATATTCATATTAATATCTTTAATTTCACCACATTACTTATTTTTAATCAGGTTCTTTGCATGGTCATGAAAAATGTTACACAGATGAAAACACAGAGACAGTCTAGAACACTTAAGAAATAACAAACACTATTGGAACTGGAAGAGAGGCTCTTGTGGTTGACTATAGCACTTGTTCACTAGAGGGACTTGAGAGGATCCTTTCTGCTTAAGGCAGAAGGCACTTGGACTCACTTAGAGAATCTTTAAGTATCTGCTCACAAAATATAATCTCTGGATTCCCAGAACTAACTATAGTTTCCAGACAGTACCCAAACACTTGAAGGGATTTCTGTTGATGTCTTAATAGCTGTTAAGGCTTCTAGGTCTTCCCAGGCCCTAACAGGGTGCTGGGAGAAAGGCAGACAATTTCTGACCTGATCCTGATCCTGGTTCCTCTTGGACTCCAGACTTGGCACGGGGATTTGCAAAGGCTTAGGCAGTATGTCTTGTGGATGTGCAGACAGGCACAATGTTGGAAGCACTTTTTGCTACCTCGTGAGGCACTGAATGCCTAATACTGGTAAACTTGAGGCATGCCAAGTTTCCAGGTAGACAAATTCAAAGTATCAAGGCTTGTTACTATGTAGCAGACAAAGCATGGCAGGAACAATGGCAGAGAGCAATGAGCAGAAGCACGATACAGCAGAAACACTGGCAGAAGCATAGATTGCATGTCTAGACCACCTATGTTAACTAAAAAAGTCTTCAAAAACATCTTAATAGTCACATATCCTCTGTACCTCGGGGATAAACAGGTATCTTTTTACCTAAAGAAGAAAGAGGTGTGAGAAATAATAGTTTTGATCCGATCAAAATTTGTGGCAAGGGGCTACATATGGGGGGGAGGGAGGATTTTGGATGGAGCTGCACACCTCCTTGCACTACCACAAAGTTATGCACTTAGCTTAAGATAACAGAGCAATAAATAATTAGAAACTAGAAGGGCTGATGGGGGAGGAAAACAGGTGGGGGAGACAGCCTTTGCACATGAGCAAACAGAGGAAGAGCTATACAAAGGACGCCACTAGTTTTGAGTTCATGAAAAGGTCACTTGAGGAAGACCCCTTACTTTGCCACTGAAAGACCACTGGATAGAAAGAGACATGCATGGGAGAGATACGACCCATCCTTGGAACTGATAAGAAAAATCCAACCTTTTCTTAGAATTAGTAAGGAGTATGTATTAGAATAGAATAGAATAGAATAGAATAGAATAGAATAGAATAGAATAGAATAGAATAGAATAGAATGGAATGGAATAGAATGGAATAGAATAGAATGGAATAGAATAGAATAGAATAGAATAGAATAGAATAGAATAGAATAGAATAGAATAGAATAGAATAGAATAGACCAGGTTGTAAGAGACCTCCAAGATCATCCAGTCCAACCTAGCACCCAGCCCTATCCATTCAACTAGACCATGGCACTAAGTGCCTCATCCAGGCTTTTCTTGAACACCTCCAGGGACGGTGACTCCACCACCTCCCTGGGCAGCCCATTCCAATGGCAAATAGGATATGAGAAGAGAAGATTAAAAACAAATGGTGTGTGTTAGGGTAGAGCAGAGCCTCCCCGCACACACAGGCCTGTACATTGCTTGATTTCTTTGCATGAATGTAAGTTTATGCTTTTTATTTATGACAGAGTGTTCTAGAAGGTGATTTATTTTGGATTAGTGATGGCATAAGTGAAACTTCTCAAAATCAAATTTTAAATCATCTAAAATGTTTTCTTAGTCTAGAAGATCCTAGGACCTCCAAGATGGCATTCTTGGAAATAGAAACTGCAGGACTATTCTGTGGAAATAGGTAAAAATTTTTATTTAGCCAAAGGCTTATGAGCCAAGGTAGTTTAAGATCCATGCCTGTCCCTTTGAAACCAATACACTATTTGAAGCACTTCTAATTGAGACTAATTCTCAAATTAAAATTAAAAAAAAAACCAAACAACAATATTTTATTCTGTGAGTGGTAGCTTTAGCTAAAAAATATTCCTAAACAGAACAAAAATGCAAGATTTCAGCCTGGAGTATGTTGTTTGAGTCCTCACAGACAACATAGTGGCTCCTTTTTATTGTCTCTCAGTTTGTTTTTTTTTTAGTGGTTCATTTTATTATAAATACATTTAATTTTGTGATGCATGTTCTAATCTTAATTGGTATTTAATATGATACTTAAAGCAAGCAAGTTACTGCATATTTTATTTTATTAGCATAGCATTACTGTACTGTTAACTCCAGAAGAGTGTCCATATATAAAATGGTTACAGTGTTAATTATTTTACATTGGAGTCTGTTATTTTACACTTACCAGTAAATTAATTTGGCTCAGTGAATACATATTAAATCTAGATCCTTGTGAAATATGCTTGCTTAAAATCTTGTTTCAATATTTCAGAGAGTGTTTTGCTGGCAAAATTAGTTTATGTAACTGAGTTAGCATCTACCCAAGTAATACACACAGTTGCTCCTTTTCCTCTGTTGAAGGGATTCTAGTAAAAGGTAGAAAGAGCAATTGTATGTTTCTCTATTAAAAATAAATACTGCATTTTATTACATTCCCCTAGCAAAATGTAGGCTTTATAACAATAACACAAACAAACAGAACAAACAAGCAAACAAAACCAAATAAACTTATGTCCATCTACGCATTTACTCCGTGGAATGTTGTACAACCGAGAGATGCATCTCTGAAACTGTTACTTTTCCACACAGAATCCAGAAGCAGATACATTTGTGAGTGTGTTTGTGTAGGGGGTTTCACTCTCCTCCTGCTATTACATGCAAGTGATTTTACCCAGCTTTGTGCATTTTGAAGTGTCAGGCAGTTCCTCTCAGTGACCTCAGTTTCCTCAATGAGTTTTGTTTCAGCGTCTCATTCCCAGGAAATCTCCTTCCTGCCTTTTTGGTTTCTTTGTTGTTTTCTTTAGACATGCTAGTGGAATTTAGTACCACTAAGTGTATGACTGCAATTATCTTTTAGAGCAGCAGGCTGCTGCTTGTTCTTTATTCTGGATCAAAGAATCTTTTTTACACTGCAGAAAGTTAGGCTTTGTATGTTACCTTTAATGGCCCTCTCAGTCTTTCTACAGTAGAAATAGCCTTGTAGATGATTCCATACTCCTGCTAATGGAAGTATGATAAATTACACAGTTTTCTAGTCATGATTTTTTGGGTAATTTCTCAAAGATTACAAACATCTTTTTAAAAACACCTTAAAAAAAAAAAAAAAAAGAAAGCCAAAACTTTAAAGAAGTAGCATCCTTCTTTCTAGGAGTAATCAAAGATTACTGGACAAAAAAAAAACCTTTCATCAGATAGTACTACTGTATCAAAAATACCATTTAATTTTAATCTTCAGAGTTTGTAAGCATTTCTTCTTTTTCTAATGAGTAGGAAAGAATATGTTGGATTTTATTTTATTTTTAAAATCAATTGTTACAGTTGAACAGGCTTTGAAAAGCAAACACATGAAAAAAAGTTCAAGATTAAAGCAAAATAATTGCATGCGAGCCAAGGTGTTGGGTTTTTTACAACTCGTAAGTTGCATTGGACTCGACGATCTCTTTGGGTCCCTTCCAACCCCTGACATCCTGTGATCCTGTGAAGGCTTCTGTGTTTTTCAGCTTATTAGGAGAGAAAATTTAAGAAGTTCTTACAAAAGCTAATACTGGGGAAATTTTATCTGATATTTGGATAGTTTATGTTTTATATAACAGCGTCTTTCAAGAATCGTAGCACATTGAATCAGTCGCTTTTCTGTACTATAGTTAGGAAAGCATTTTGCATAAATTAGTTCACATGGAGAAAATATTTTAGTCAACTCATCAGATGCACATTTGTGCTCCCTCCCCTTCCCAATTATTTTCACTCTGCCCAGGTTTTCCCCTCCTCCTTCCTTATTTTGTCATAATTGTGTGTCACTGAGATCTGAGGAAGTAAAAACAAGCCTTAGTAAATCACCACTTGATTGTTCCAACTCTGCTGACTGCCTCTAAACAAAAACCAAAACCTCAAAGTAAAGAAAAAACCCAAACTAGTGCGAGCCCAAAAGCTGCTTTTATATCTGCTAGGGACACACTATATAGAGGTAATAAAATATCTCTTACTTTCCCAACTCAGAGATGTTTTCCCCACAGTCCTCCTATGGATCTTTATAGGTTTTATTTGTATAGAAGAGCTGTTACTTTTTCAGGTATATATTTTAATGCACACTGCATTCTGGCATGTCCAGGACTAAGGTGGAAAATTTGAACTCAAAAGCAATTTAAGATGATGCATGAAGCCTGCCAGTCTTGCTGCATCGTTTATTGTACCTGAAAGTTAGTTGAGGGGGAGGTAAACAAAGTCAGAGAAGTTGGAGGGAAAAGAGGACTTTAGAGGGCATAGAAACAAGAACTGTGAATACACAGCTGGAAAGCAATATAGCAAAAGAAAACCAAGGAAGAGAAATATCATTGCAGTCACACAATGACTGAATTTCTGAATAGGCAGAAAAATCACAGCACTGAGTATATCTGTATTTCAGGGACTTCCAGTTCACAATAGTGGGAATGCACAACAAAGGGGACAAAGGAGGTTGAAGATGTAGGAGAGAGTATAATTGGTCTCTTAATACAATGTAATAAATGCTAACTAAGATAATTAATATTAGGAGAGGGGATGTTGAAGCCATCCAGATATAGAATCATAGAATCATAGAATGGTTTAGGTTGGAAGGGACCTCAAGGATCATCCAGCTCCAACCCCCTGCCATAGGCAGGGACACCTCCCACTAGAGCAGGCTGCTCAAGGCCTCATCCAGCCTGGCCTTAAACGCCTCCAGGGAGGAAGCATCCACAACCTCCCTGGGCAACCCGTTCCACTGTCTTACCACCCTCACTGTAAAGAACTTCCTCCTAACATCCAGTCTAAATCTCCCCTCTTCCAGCTTAAACCCATTCCCCCTCGTCCTGACATTACTAGACCTTGTAAATAGTCCCTCCCCAGCCTTCCTGTAGGCTCCCTTCAGATACTGGAAAGCCACTCTAAGGTCTCCTCGAAGCCTTCTCTTCTCCAGGCTGAAGAGCCCCAACTCTCTCAGCCTGTCCTCATAGCAGAGCTGCTGCAGCCCTCTGATCATCTTCGTGGCTCTCCTCTGGACCCGCTCCAGCAGTTCCATGTCCTTCTTGTGTTGGGGGCTCCAGAACTGCACACAGTACTCCAGGTGGGGTCTGAGGAGAGCAGAGTAAAGGGGGAGAATCCCCTCCCTTGCCCTGCTGGCCACACTGCTCTTGATGCAGCCCAGCACAGGGTTGCTGTCTGGGCTGCATGTGCACACTGCAGGCTCATGTTGAGCTTCTCGTCGACCCAGACCCCCAGGTCCTTTTCCTCAGGGCTGCTCTCAGCCATTCACCACCCAGCCTGTATCTGTGCCTGGGATTGCACTGACCCAGGTGCAGGACCTTACACTTGGCCTTGTTAAACGTCATGAGGTTGGCCTGGGCCCACCTCTCCAGCCTGTCCAGGTCCCTCTGGATGCATCCCTGCCCTCCAGCAAGTCAACTGTGCCACACAGCTTGGTGTCATCTGCAAACTTGCTGAGGGTGCACTCAATGGATCTTATAAATATACACAATCACTCAGGAAGATCTACAACTGAAGTACAGAGAGGAGGGGAAATCATACTTAATAAGGAATAGATTTATTAGAAATTATAGTATGTCTGTGGGGTACCAGCAGAAGTGCACAGCCTAAGAAAGCTGGGACTGTCTGTATCTATAGATATATGTGGTGGAGCTTGTAATAGATTCTTTTTCACACTGCAAAAGGCCGGGGCAGGAGGGGGGCATTCAAGTCACTGTGACAGTACTGCTAGAAGAGCAGTAGATTTCACCCTTGGTCTCTGATAATATTCTTTGGGACTTTTATACATACACATTAATAAGGAAAACAGACAAACAAACCAAACCAAACCAGCAAACTACCACAAACAAGCACCATTTCCACACCACCCCCCCCAATATCCAGATGTTATAGTTGTTTAAAGTTGTGCAGGACTACATGGCATTCACTTTAATTCCACTGCAATTACATCCCTGGTAATGTTGCATCTTGATAGCTGCTTGGTCTTGTACCCTAGCAAGGATTCAGTATCACATACAGCAAGCTACTGGCCTGAAAGGTAACATGTCATGCCTATAACTTTCACTTAAATATCCTTTGCAGCAATAAACCCTTTAAAATAAGATAAATTTAAACATCATACTTAGTTTATAGAGACTTCAATTACTGTAGATATGGGGCCAAGTAAAGTTCAGTTTGAAACAAGGAAAAAAAAAAAGATTGAATCAGCTTTAAAGAAGGGTCAGAGACTAAGCTCTTATTTGAAAAGCTTGTACTTAACTGAAAAACAACATATCTAAGAGGGAGAGGAAAGATGGCTGCTAGGAGTCGGGGAAGATGTTTTTACCACTGATATAAACTTCATAGACAGAAAGGGATTGGTACAATTGTTCCATTAAGTGTAGGTATTTTTCTAGTTTAAGCCTCTGGAATCAATGCCATTAATCTCATAAATGAAGCAAGATTTGACTTTGAGGAAATTAATGCAACCCTAATGAGAATGGATATAGATTTAATTTTATATTATATATCTAAAACAATTTGGCAGACTAGTCTAAAAATAATAACATTCCATCTCAAAACAGGGAAAACTGGATTAATGTTAATGGGCTTTATCTAAAGTCAATGAAATCCACAAGACAGGCTTTTTTACTTGTAGAACTATTGCATACAACAGGAATCTGTATAGAGCTCTGAGACTTTGGAGACAAAAATCTTTATCTAAGGGAAAGGTATTCTACAGGGAAGCATACTAATTTAGTATTCACCAAGCTTTTTGGTTAGAGCAAAGGTATACTGACACAGCTTCACAAATTAGATTGCATTCTACACCCCAGCTAAACAACATCATCTTTTTGGGGCAAATCACCCTTCATTTCCCACACTGGAAGGTTTTCTTTTCTAGTTATGAAAGCCTAACTATGCTTTAACCATTTGTCCTGTTTTTTATGGAGCAGATTCAAATACCAGCCACAGTCTGCAGGCCATAAGCATTTTAAAGTAAGCCCAGGCAGTGGACCAATGTTGGCCCACAGGTATCTACCATATAAAAAATGTCACAGAGAGTATAAAGGGGCAAGTTTGCTGAGAAAGGAGTTCCTCCTGTCTGAGGACTCCTCCTGATACTGCTTCTTTTCATCCTTCTTCTCCTGTATCTCCCCAACCTTTGAGGGCCTTATTTGCTGTTCTGTTCCTGAGGACTGCTTTCCCAATTACTGTGACCATCATATATCTTTGTATACTTTACATCAGCATCGGCACTAGTTTGGCTGCTTCATTAAATCCGCATTTACTTTAAGTCATGGTTCTTCTCTCCCTTTTGTGGTCCTTCTTCTGCGATGGGGAGGGTTCACTGGGTAATAGACCAACTGCTATATAGTCACAGAATCACAGTATCACAGAATTTCTTAGATAGGAAAAGACCTTCAAGATCCTCAAGTCCAGTCATTAGTTTCACATAGACAAGTCCTTGAGTAAACAAAATCCCTCAGCACAATATCTAATCACTATGAATCACTATGGTTGGAAAGGACCACCAGGATCATCCAGTCCAACCTTCATCCCAGCATCCTTAATCACTAAACCACAGTTCCCCATACAGGCTAAATATAGAATCATAGAATCATAGAATCATGGAATGGTTTAGGTTGGAGGGACCTCAAGGATCACTCAGCTCCAACCCCCTGCCATAGGCAGGGACACCTCCCACTAGAGCAGGCTGCTCAAGGCCTCATCCAGCCTGGCCTTAAACGCCTCCAGGGAGGAAGCATCCACAACCTCCCTGGGCAACCTGTTCCAGTGTCTTACCACCCTCACTGTAAAGAACTTCCTCCTAACATCCAGTCTAAATCTCCCCTCTTCCAGTTTAAACCCATTCCCCCTCATCCTGACATTACTAGACCTTGTCAATAGTCCCTCCCCAGCCTTTCTGTAGGCTCCCTTCAGATACTGGAAAGCCACTATAAGGTCTCCTTGATGCCATTCTGTTTCAGTATCCCTTGGGAAAGAGTAACCCTTGGTTTGAATGGGTCCTGACTGAAAAAAAAAAAGAGAAAGGAGAGTGGGTGCCCAGTTAGTGATGACTGGAACACCTCCGGGTAAAAGAAAAGTAGTGTCAGCTATTTTGAAGTAAATTTTCAACGGTCTGCAGAGGCAAAGAATTAAGAAAAATGTAGATGATAGTCTGAAATCGAAGTTCTGTCCTCACTTAGATTTGTGAAATCAGAAAGCAGATGCCGAAAACTCATGCTAATATCCTCAAAGGAGTTTTACAGAATGAGCTCTGTGTCATTTTGCTTCTTTTGGCACTCTTGTCTGATGGAAGAACTTGTTACAACAGAGCAGATACTCTGGCTTTCAGACTTTCATCTTTGATTTGGATACTGCCACCTTTTCCTTAATTCTGCCTTTCTCTTTTCTCACAAATGCAATTCACCAGTCAGATTGCCCTTTACAGTTCTAATTCTGTTCAACACATTCATCAAGGTCATCTTATCAAGCCTTTGTTTTCCTGCACAGTTTTCATGCATCTTCACATCACAAATGTCATACTTCATTGATCTCTGTCAGCACAAATATTACCAGCTTCTCCATCCTCCCCTCACTCCTATTTTCAAGCAATTTCATGAAGTGCAGACTAATTTTCTTAGCCCGTCTTGGCTAATCACCTTCAATCCTTCCTAAAAGCCTGTGTCTTATACAGGAAATGAGAGTTATGAGAGCAAGAAATCAAGAAGTCAGCTACTAGGATGAATCACATGGTGTAGTAGACATAAACAAAAAATACAGAATCACAGATTGGATTAAGAATTAAGTAGGTTGGAAAAGACCTTTGAGATCATCAAGTCCATCCCATCACCCAACATCACCTAATCAACCGTGGCAGTAAGTTCCACATCCCATCTTTTTTTAAACACTTCCAGGGATAGTGGCTCCACCACCTCCCTGGGCAGCCCATTCCAAGGGCCAGTCACTCTCTCTGTGAAGAACTTCTACCTAATCTTCAGCCTAAACCTGCCCTAGTGTAGCTCGAGGCTGTGTCCTCTTGTTCTGTCACTGTGTGCCTGGAAGAAGAGACCAACTCCCACCTGGCTACAACCTCCTTTCAGGTAGTTGTAGAAAGTGATAAGGTCTCTGTCGTGGTTGGCCTGGCATCCAGTCTAAACCTGCCCTGGTGCAGTTCGAGACTGTGTCTCCTCCTTCTGTCACTGGTTGCCTGGCAGAAGAGACCAACCTCTGCCTGCCTGCAACTTCCTGTTAAGGAAGGACTTGAATCTGGATTGGGAGTGAATTGTAAAGAGGCCAATACAAAAGTTATCAAAGAGTTTATTGAATATATAAAGAAAATTTCCCCCAACTTATTTACAATTAACACACGCACAGAGATGCTATAATGCAGTTGGTAAGACTATTTTTGCAGAGTGTATATTACAGTCAGATTAAATGTAAATGGTTTAGGAAAGGTTTTAGGAAAATTTAAACAACTGGAGAGTCTTGCAGCACAAACTGACGCTTAAGTGTTAAACATAAACTTCCACAAACTGCAGAAAAGAGAGTTAGTTTGCTTATTGATTAGAGTCTCACTATTTGTAATCCAAACGTATGTGTATGTGCTAGTTTGAGCCTAGCTGGGATGTTTTGGTGAGAAGAACTAGATGATAGGCTGAGAAATGAAAACAATGGTGAGGTCTACTTCCCTCACAGCCTTGCTGAGATGTGTGAAGAAGAAAGGCAAAACATTAGATAAGGTCACTTTGCTCTGCACTTCGTGCTGGGCTGTTCTCTTCTGCTTTGCCTGCTGGGGAGAGCTGAGGCNATTCATATTTCCAGAGCTGGCTGAGTCTAGTCTGGGTGATTTCTACAGTGTGGGGGGGCAGGGGACACCCAAACCATCACAGTGTAGAAGTATAAATGAGGAAAAATAGAGTCCCAGCCATGTGGTGGCCTTCCACGTGGTGATGATGCAGTGAGGCCTTGCTGCTTGTGTAGCTCAGATTGAGCAGGTTGTCTGAGAAGATCCATGGATGTGAGGCAAATCCTCTGTGCCTCTCAGGAGGTCACAGGAGTGGTCAATCACCTGGGCGAAGCAGGAGCCAGGTTTATGGGCTGGAGCAGTCTGATCGGGTGCTGTGTATAGCAAAGGAGCCATCCCTCGGGCTGGAGCAGCAGGCCAGCAGGTCCTGGTGTCACAGCTCATTGCTAGGTCGTTGTCTAGACTTGGCCAGAGCCAAACGGCCTCAGGCTTGGCTGAGCTCAAGTGAACAGCTGTATCAAAGCACGGGGCAAGCTGTCCCAGTCCTTCAGCTCAGTGCGGAAGACAGGCAGGGTCAGGTCTGCCATTCGCGGGGGAGGCAAGCCCCCAGCTATGCGCAGGGCAAACGGGTAGCGGACAAAAGGAAGGCAGCAGCACAGCAAGCAAACAGGTTTTCCAGCATTTTTAGCAGTGTCTTTGACCAGTATCAACAGAAAAAAGCACCCCTGGAACCAATCCTAAGTTATTTCACCAGAAAAGGGAGAGCACATGCCTGGCAGCCATGACCCAGGCTGCAAAACAAGGCCAAATATGGCGCCTTTGTGAGAGGCTGAGAGGCGCCGAGGTTTTTCTCTGCTTTCCCACTTCTTCCACCCAGGAAGAAGGAGGGAGGGGGGCACCAAGGTAGGTAGGTGTTTAGGATATATCTTGCATATGTATTCTATGTATAATTTGGATCTTCCACCATACCTTTTTTCAAGTAGTTGTAGACAGCAATAAGGATTCCCCCGAGCCTCCTCTTCTCCAGGCTGAACCACCCTCAGGCGTACCTCATAATGCAATGCTCCAGCCCCCTCACTAGCCTTGGTGCCCTTCTCTGGACATGTTCAAACATCTGAACATCTTTCTTAAATTGATGAGCCGAGAACTGAACACAATACTCAAGGTGTGGCCTAACCAGTTCTGAGTGCAGCATTGAGAGACAACTGTTCACCAAACCATCCTCGGGATTTCCCAATATGCCTATTTAATGTGTACCTTTTGTTCCACTGCTTGCACTCCAGGGACTCTCTATACTGTACTAGAGTGCTGGAGCCATCCAGGTGCCTAAACATAACTGCAAAGAGCTGTTTAGTGGGGTTCAGTGGGAATGTTCCCATAACTTCTGCATAAATCTCAGCCACTGCCTGCTTTCTGAGCATATTATTGAACACTTGCCCAGCACACAAAATTCTCTGAGAGAACATCACATAATGCTGTGAGTAGGTGTAGTAAGTGTTTATTTGCAATTGTGTGCACTTTTTGTCAGCTAAAATCTGTACTTCAAATCCATCTGCTAATGAGCAGAACTTATTTGTGTTCAATTTATATTCTTTCTGACACCAATAATTTCTGGTTGTTTTTTTTTTGCTGAGTGCAAAGTTGTTTTGAAAAAACACCTTTAGAAATACACTAAATGGACCTGCTGTCATTCATCCTTCTAAGGGCCTGTATGAATAAGACAGTTTTCTTCCCAAAAGAAATGTGTACTAATGGTGGAACAACCTGCAAACACAACCCAGCTCTCATTAAAGTTAATGAGAATCAGGTTTCAGACTTGTCTGACAATTGACAGGACACGACTTAGTAAGAAAGTTAGTTTAGTAAGAAAAAAAATGTTACTATCAGCTCTAAGATGCTTTAAATATTCATAGAATCATAGAATCATAGAATGGTTTAGGTTGGAAGGGACCTCGAGGATCATCCAGCTCCAACCCCCTGCCATAGGCAGGGACACCTCCCACTAGAGCAGGCTGCTCAAGGCCTCATCCAGCCTGGCCTTAAACGCCTCCAGGGAGGAAGCATCCACAACCTCCCTGGGCAACCTGTGCCAGTGTCTTACCACCCTCACTGTAAAGAACTTCCTCCTAACATCCAGTCTAAATCTCCCCTCTGCCAGCTTAAACCCATTCCCCCTCATCCTGACATTCCCAGACCTTGTCAATAGTCCCTCCCCAGCCTTCCTGTAGGCTCCCTTCAGATACTGGAAAGCCACTATAAGGTCTCCTGGAAGCCTTCTCTTCTCCAGGCTGTCTTCTCTCTGTTTCTCCTATCTTTTGCTTTACCAAAATTCATTTAAAAATGAGATTTTCATTTCAAAAGGCCTTATAAAGTATAACATTTGAAGAATTCTCCCTTCTCAAAGCACTTCTCTTAGGTATTCTTCCTCCATTTTCTCAGGTCCCAGAAACAAGTTTTTGTGGGCATCATACTTCATCTCTTAATTTTTTTTTTAATGAAAAAATAATAATTTTTAGCAGTTCAGCTCAACACTTTGGGTGAGACATTGCCTGAGATGGAAGGCTGGAGGTTTTTTTTGTTGCTTTACTGTGATGCTACCAGTCACAGCTCCAGTGCAGAAGTTCTAATGTTTTTCTTTCCCCTGGTTCATTGCTGGTTTTGTCGTTGTTTTCTTGTTTGGTTGTTGTTTGTTTTGTTTTAATAAAAAAGTAATATTAAAAAAGAAAATCCTGCTTATTTATTGTTTCTTAGCTTGGTTTTGTTCAGTTCAACACTAAGTAGGCAATGCTATTAAATTCTAATCACTTGGTTGAACAAAAGCCTGCTTCATAAATCACTCTTTAATAGCCTGTCTAAAATTTCTTCAGGGTGTTGCCAGCTGCATTGCAATATTGCTTAGCCGGTCAGGCTCTAATTATAGAAATTATACATCCAGCAGTTAAACAAGTAAACAAGCCTGCTCAGATTGGTGCAGTAATCCTCTGTCAGTTAGGATCTTTCATGTTGATTCTGGATTTCTGTCACTTTCTAATCTTGCTGTGCCCTGAAATATCTACTGTTACATATCATCCCTCTACCATTTGGACTTCACATAGAGAAGTGTTTTAACTGTCATTTATAGGCTGTCTCACTAGAATGCTTCTTTAGAAGCACACAGAAGTGATTTAGAAATTAACTTCCAAAAAAAATGACATAATAAACAAAAATCTGTAGCAGGTGACAGTACAATTGAATACAGCACAGAAGAAAGGGGGAAAAAAGCATACTTATTTTCTGGGTCATTACTTTAGTATTCCAGTTACGTTATGTAAAGCTAGCTAGTACAAGAAATAGTACTAACACTGTAATTTACCAAATGTGAAGTGGTAATTGTTTTCCAAATTCTTACTCTTAGTATGAAATTATTTTCCAACTCCTTACTCTTAGTATCAAAATTTCTTTTTAGTAACATAAGACATACATTTAGACTATGTTGTGGTTTTAAGCCCATCCCACCTCTTCCCACCAGTAGGATCATAGAATCATAGAATCATAGAATCATAGAATGGTTTAGGTTGGAAGGGACCTCAAGGATCATCCAGCTCCAACCCCCTGCCATAGGCAGGGACACCTCCCACTAGAGCAGGCTGCTCAAGGCCTCATCCAGCCTGGCTTTAAACGCCTCCAGGGAGGAAGCATCCACAACCTCCCTGGGCAACCCGTTCCAGTGCCTTACCACCCTCACTGTAAAGAACTTCCTCCTAACATCCAGTCTAAATCTCCCCTCTTCCAGCTTAAACCCATTCCCCCTCGTCCTAACATTACTAGACCGTGTAAATAGTCCCTCCCCAGCTTTCCTGTAGGCTCCCTTCAGATACTGGAAAGCCACTATAAGGTCTCCTCGAAGCCTTCTCCTCTCCAGGCTGAAGAGCCCCAACTCTCTCAGCCTGTCCTCATAGCAGAGGTGCTCCAGCCCTCTGATCATCTTCGTGGCTCTCCTTTGGACCCGCTCCAGCAGTTCCATGTCCTTCTTGTATTGGGGGCTCCAGAACTGCACACAGTACTCCAGGTGGGGTCTGACGAGAGCAGAGTAAAGGGGGAGAATCACCTCCCTTGCCCTGCTGGCCACACTTCTCTTGATGCAGCCCAGCACTCGGTTGGCTGTCTGGGCTGCATGTGCACACTGCCGGCTCATGTTGAGCTTCTCGTCGACCCAGACCCCCAGGTCCTTCTCCTCAGGGCTGCTCTCCAGCCATTCATCACCCAGCCTGTATCTGTGCCTGGGATTGCACCGACCCAGGTGCAGGACCTTACACTTGGCCTTGTTAAACGTCATGAGGTTGGCCTGGGCCCACCTCTCCAGCCTGTCCAGGTCCCTCTGGATGGCATCCCTGCCCTCCAGCAAGTCAACTGTGCCACACAGCTTGGTGTCATCTGCAAACTTGCTGAGGGTGCAAGGATGGGAAAGAAGAACTGGGAGCAAAATGCAGAACTCCAAGAGCTGAGATAAAAAGAGTTTAAGGAATACTACAAAGATCAAATGAACAGTGATAGTAAATAACAAAAATAGCGAAGAAAGTACTATATAAAAACAAGATATACAAACTGTGACGTCGTCATCAACCCACATGCCGAAAGGCAGTGTAAAGGAATGGCCACGAGCACCTGTGACAGCCCTACCTCTTACAGAGCAGGCGTAATGTTGCTGGTATCAAATGCCCCACTGGCTGCTTCATCTGGCTATCCTGGGTGTTGCATCTCCCAGATTCTTGTAAAGAAAATTAATCCTATCCTATCTAAACCTAGGAACAATGACAGGGAAGATTTGCAGGGGGATGGAGATACAGAAGACAGCAAAGTTTACCTAAGTATTTGCATTGTAAAATTAAAATGAATGATCTTAAATGTCTCTCCTCTACCATTTTTTAATCCCTTTTTCAATACATTTTTTTAATGACATCGTCTTATGACCTGAGCATTGAGACAAAGATTAAGTTTCAATCCATCAGCTATAGCCTACCTACAATAAGTCTAAAAAAAGCTATTATCAGTGCTATGGGATGCAAAAGCTATCTAACACAATGTGTGGATGGCTGGCATAAACATGGTTCAGTCTTGCTTCTGTAGAAGCCAGCATACTTAGAGATCACTGCTACTGTCAACACATTTAGTTTAATACTATGACTCACGCTACGTAGCTGTGGGGCTGACAAACAGGAAAGCTGTCTGCCACATTCTTTAAGACTTTGAAATGAAAATGTGGGCAGGCTGCTTCTTCAGTAATTATACTCAACAACAAAAGAGCCTTGAGTCTGTCCTTACAGCATTATATTTAGTAAGATCAAGAACCTTTTTTTTTTTTTTTTTATTGCCATTGTTTGGGTTTTTTTACCAGTTTTCTGTATGCACCTGTAGCTCAAAGGCAGTATTCAAGTTTGCCTCAAATTAACATCTTTGCCTACCTAGGATTTCCAAAATTGTCCTGTTTATAGCTTACCAGTCTGGAACTGGATGAAATGGAGATAGTTGTCATTTGACAGATAAGACAATAACATGCTTTCCAGTGAAAATCCAGCAATACCAATGACCGTTAACTTCAGTCACTGCATTGGTACAAGATGATGTTTCCTCACCTATGAGGTCAAACCAAAGCTTTGTCATTGAAAGCTATTGTATAAAAAGACCAAAGGAGGGCCTATGTTTTTGTTTAAACCACTAAGTGGGAAAGAAGGCTTTCACGTGAGCCTCCCCTGATCCTAGTGAGAAGTAGCAAATCCCAAAGGTCTAAAATCACCAGCCTCTGTGGGCTGGAGGGCTCCAACTGCCAATAGACCCAACCATATGGAGAATAAAGGGCAGACAGGGTCTGCTGCTGTAGGGATGAACTCAAACTGACTTTCTCCATTGGCTACTCATGCTGACTTAAATCCTGGCAGAGAAAGAATTACTAACAGTTACTTCTATGTCAGCATAATCAAATGTTTGAAGGGTAATAGCTGGAACCACAGTTAGAAGCTTGTCACAGAAGCAGTTTAAGAAAGATAAAGGGAATACTAATTATTTTGCAAGTAATTTCACTGAATATGATGCCATTAGAAGAGTCCTGTTTACCAGTCATCTAATTCCCCAGAAAATTGGAGCAAGCCCACTTTAGGCTCATCTGAAGTTGTTTACTACAAGTTTCTTCAGTTTTTCATAGTTTATTCGTTCAAAACTTTGCAGAAAATGATTCAGCATTTCTTAAAATGTTTTCAAAAACTTGTGCATTGGTTAACTTCTATGAGGCCATTTAGCAACACTGACAGCATTCTCATAACAATTAAACAAGGCTGATGACAGAAGCTGCTTATTAGCAGTGTAAGTTTTTCAAAGGAGTTCTTTTTTCTTACATGAAGATGAGACCATGTTTTCATTAGGGCTCCTAAGCACTACTGCAGTGTGGGTGAAATGGGGCCACGAGGGTGATCAGAGGGCTGGAGCACCTCTGCTGTGAGGACGGACTGAAAGAGTTGGGGCTGTTCAGTATGGAGAAGAGGAGGCTCCCAAGTGACCTTATTGAAGCCTTTCAGTATCTGAAGGGGCCTACAAAATGCTGGGGAGGGACTTTTTAGACTATAAGGGAGTGACAGGACTAGGGGGAATGGAGCAAAGCTGGAGGTGGGGAGATTCAGGCTGGATGTGAGGAGGAAGTTGTTCAGCATGAGAGTGGTGAGAGCCTGGAATGGGTTGCCCAGGGAGGTGGTTGAGGCCCCACTGGTGGAGGTGTTTAAGGCCAGGCTGGATGAGACTCTGGGCAGGCTGCTCTAGGGTAGGGTGTCCCTGGCCATGGCAGGGGGGTTGGAACTAGATGATCCTTGTGGTCCCTTCCAACTCTGACTGATTCTGTGATTCTGTGAAATGCTGCATCTACTAAAGAGGGATTTTACAGTAAGGGAACAAGGATAATAAAGCCTATATAGTTTCAAGGACTAAACCAATGAAATAGTATTGTAAATATTTCTGCCATATGTTATAATGAAACACAAACAAAAATAAAGGGGACGTGCACAAAAAGCAGTAAGGTAGAACATATATCTACCCAGAAATACATCTGATAGAATATCTGATATCAGAATACAGCTCCAGATCAGCAGTGAAATTGATTGAATGATGTTACCTGAACCTAAGATTAGCAAAAGAGGAAAGAAAATGAGGAAATATGGGGGAATGACCCATAATATCTATCTTGAGAATCCTCAGTCCCATCAATCATCTCTGCTAAGATTGCACACTGCCGGAGAGATACTGGTCTGAAATGTTAATGATCCCATGATTTACACTCTGCCAGAATCCTTTCACTTTCATCTGCAGCCTCAGAAATAGCACATAAGCTCCAGAGTTCAGAAAAAAAAAGGCAGGAGGAGAGGAAATCACAGTGTCTTTAAACCTAGCCTATTTTACAACACAAGTTGTTATTATTTGTTCCTGTAGCAGTAGTAAAAACAGATCTCTGCTGTTGAGTGCGATGTAATAGATGTTAAAACGTTTCAAGGCCTTCAAATGTGTTGGGATGATGATTTTAATTCCTTACAGAATATAAAAACCATGCTAGTGGTGTCAAGTTTTACAATAAAATTAAACAAACCAATGAACCAAACAAAAAAAAACCCAAACCAACCAACCAACCAATCAACCAACCAACCACAAAAAACCAACAAAACCCAAACCTCACCAAAACCAGAATAAAAAATGTCCAGCAAGGAAAATTTTAGGGTTAGCCAATCAAATTAACTATGTTATTTTTTAATATAGAAAATATCAAATAGAACTAATGTTCTTTTTTAATTCTAGCTAAATACCATATTGTGCTAGTTCGAAGCTAGCTAGAATGTTTTGGTGAGAAGAACTACATTGCAGGCTGTGAAAATGAAACAATGGCGATGCCTACTTCACTTATAAGCTTGCTGAGATATATAAGAACAAGAACATAACTATAGATAACAGAGTCGCTCTCTGTCTCTCTGGGCTCAACCTCTCTCTCTAACCTAACCTACCATCTGTGTGACTAATCCATCTGCTTCCTAACCCCCCTGGCTGACCCTCCAAGCTACCTTGACCATAAGGCAAAGTCTTGGGTAAGGTAGAGAGGTGAGAGGAAGGTGGAAGGGTGGTTGAGAGCCCTTCCTGGGGACTCAGGTTTCTGGGAGGGCTGTTGTGTTTCTGTATTACTTTTAAACTTGTATATTGTGCTAAGCTGTAAATATAAAGCTTCACTCCATTTCCGGAGCTGCTGAGTCTAGTCTGGGTGATTTTCCAAAGTGTGTGTTTGGTGTGTGTGTGTGTAACACCCAAACCATCACACATATGAAGCTATTTCTAATTATCAGTTAACTCTAACTCCAAAACTGTTGAACTATCACCAGAACTGTCCAAAAGTATCCCAAAAACACCTTTGCTATGACAGCTTTCAATCTGGCAACACACGCTCACTCATACTGAAAACTTTCGCAAGCTGTGTCAGCTCTTAAAATCTAATTTTGAGGAAAACCATTTTAAAACATCAATTTTTCCCCTTACTGAAAGTAAGAAAACTATTTATTGGCATAGTATTTCTAAAATAATTAATCATAATTTATTCTTTGCATAATTCCAATGTTTTAGAGTATGATTAGTGTCACAACATCACCCATTCAGGAAGCAATGAAAATAGTTCTGTAGTGAAACAACAAGGGAAGCTTGTTCAGTGTACTGGTCAGAGAAATAGCTGTTCTGTGTAGTATGTTTTATACCTGGAGTAATTTTTCATGAACAGTTAAAAAAAGGAATCTCTCTGACACTAAATAATACTTTTTTGCTTTGGGAAGTATCAACATGAGATAGAGAAGCAATTGACTTAGAAAGGTGAGCGTAATAATGGCACAGAATGAGAAAGATCTGTTGGAGGAAGGTGTTGGAGAGACAGAACAAAGGAAATGGGGGATGAAGAAGCAGCACATGGAATATCACAAGAGGGAAAAGATGATGGAGGAAAACTGATCATGATGTGGATGCAAAAGGAGAATGAAAGAACAAATGTCAGAACTTACTGAGAAGCACAAGACTGAATTAAAATGTAAACTAATAAGAAGAGAGGGTAAGCATCCAGGGAATGGAAGAGGGATAAAAATTAAGCTAGTGTCTTAAGACAGAAAAACTGATAGTAAGAACAAACAGTGGAACACATTTTGTGAGTTTTCCCCTCTGTGCATCTTCTACTTGGGATGGGAGCATAATTCTTTTAGAATCCCTGAGAAACCAATAAAATCAATAACTCTCACCATCACTGAAGAATCCCTAAGTAAATGCATATTTTCATACATTTTAATGTCTCATAAATATAGGAAATTGCTATTGAGGTGTAGTTCATAACTTTTTCAACTCAAGACAAGTTTCCCACAAAGCTAGAAGTGTTTTCCTACTTAACTCCCTTTTCCTACCCTTTTAATTCTTTCATAGAACAAATGAAGACATTGAATCTGGAAATAATGTTCTACATTTTGAAAGCAGTTCCTTGGAGACTTCCTACCATTAGAGAAAATGCAACGAATGAAGTTTTCATGTGCAGCAGGAAGGGAGCCAAACAGAAAGCTCTGCTCCTTTGCCATTTCTTAGAAAGAAAGGCAAAAGACAGACACCTGAGTCCCTTTAGCTGGCACTAATATACCATATGAAAAATACAAATAACAACTTAGCTGGCAATTCTGATCAAACAAAGTGATTCTCAACATGCTCCATTTTAATGAAGGAAGTCTACCGAGTGCCAGGATGCATCTGATGTACTTCAATAAGTATCTAAACAAAGAAACTGGTAAAAAGTCCTTTGAAAGTCATATTTTCATCCCAGAAAGCAAAAACTTGACAGAGGGGGAAAAATGCAGAGCCTAAAAGCAAATACAAGAATGAATTGGCTGCTTTTGTTAAACCAAAACAAACCTATCACTCTAAAAATACTGAGTCTCTAGCTTCCACATGCATTAATCAGCGTTTTCTGAATCACACATTGAAACAATAAGTGCAAATGATTTTATGGCATTTAGGTATTTCCAATATGTAATCACTTAGTTTATGTGTGTAAGTACATGAACATTTATTGGTTTCTTTCTTCTAATTCTCTTTCTCCTGAATCACACATTATTCCAAATCTGTCTTTGATCTCTTCATTTAGCTTGAACTTCCTCTTCTTATTCTGTGGAATAGTAATTGCGTATAACCATGTGTACAAAGGTGAGACACTGCTTTGTTTATGCAACTCCCTAAAGAAATGGCAAAAAATCTGAGTAAAATTTAGTTTCTCTGTATAAAAACAGCTATAATGGTTAAAAATAATTAGATACATTAAAATAGCTAGTATTGTTCAACATAGCTAGCATCAGCATTTCGAGTACCCAAGAAGTGGGTGTAAATAGCTATTAGATGACTTCATAGTCATTTTACCCACTGAAAACTACAGCACGGAACAAGGTTGAATTAATCACTCCCTTTTAAATTAGGGTTTATTACCATCTTCTACTCACCTGATGAAGAGCACCTATTAAGTATAATTGACTTGTTATTAGATGAATCAATAGTCTCTTATTTCTCCCTCATTTTCCTTTTAGCTTGGATGTGCAAACATCTACCAAATCCATCAAATCCCAAAATTCCATAGTGAAACATGCCCTGAAGGAGACAAATTGAAATACTCTAGAAGATCTCAGAGAACTGGCCAGCAGTGCATTGCTACTGGTGGAAGTACATTTTTAAGTAGCTATTTATTTATACTACCATTGCATTAGATGAATTGCTCTAGTTCACATCTTGGGAGCAAGGGTGTCAACTCTTCAGGACTGAATTGCTTTGTGGAGTAGTAGCAGAGAGACAACCTGCACTTAGTTCCATGGTCTAGTTGATCAGATAGGCCTGGGTGATAGGTTGGACTGGATGATCTTGGAGTTCTCTTCCAACCTGGTTGATTCCATGATTCTATTCTATGGTTCTATGGTTCATGTCATTTGCTTACATCTGCCTACTACAAGTCTCTCACCTCTTGCTAATTAATATGCCAGTCAATGACCACTCTGTGGAAGCAATTGTCTCTCAGATTCCTACAAAAGTGAGCTGCAAGCAAAATTATATTTCTTGATATCAAATCAGGTGTCAATCATGCCAACACACAGCTTCTGAAAGAAGATGAGTCAGCAAGCAGGGAAGTCTACTGAAACGGATAATTGATGGAAGACTCTTGAAGACTTTGCTCATTGCTGGTTGCAGCCTGTGCCTTATTGTGTTTACAGTTTATTTCCAAGAATGTGGAGTATAAAAAGGGAAAAGGGGAGCAAGAGGAAACATGCAGTCAGGAGACCTGAGAACCTGCATCTTTCAGAAAAGACACTGAGCTGACTCATTTCTGAGCATCAACACTGCCTAATGCTCCACAGAAGGCAGACCTGACAGCTCTGTATGTGAAACTGTGGCAAGGAAGGAAACCTCTAGAAATCTTTAGAGCAGGGCTTTAAACTAAAGTTGCTGGGGGAGGGGGATCCTCTAACAATCCCACCACTAACATCTTGAGGCTGGTGCCACCAGCAAATGCTTAGAGCCTGGAGTAGGATTGCAGGCCCAGTGTAGACTTCTAGGATTTTACACAATGTGTCCATTCTGCCTAAGGTCATATTTCAACTGAAATTTACTAACACATCATTTGCTGAAATGCATAAGAAGCCAATGTTCATTGGACCAGAATACATAAGACTTCACACAGTACCTGTTTCAGTTTACCCTCAATATTTTTTCTTCTTCTTTATCTTTTTCCTTTCCTTTTCATTTNTTCCTTTTCCTTTTCTTTTTCCTTTTTCCTTTCCCTTTTCTTTTTCCTTTCATTTTTCCTTTTCTTTTTC
>WAAF01015270.1:6845-18279 GCA_013400475.1 Tricholaema leucomelas | reverse complement strand
CCACCACTCTCTGGGCTCGGCCCTCCAGCCAGTTCCTCACCCAGCACAGAGTGTTGCCATCCAAGCCGTGGGCTGACAGCTTAGCCAGCAGTTTGCTGTGGGGGACAGTGTCAAAGGCCTTGCTGAAGTCCAGATAGACCACATCCACAGGCCTCCCCACATCCACCAAGCGGGTCACCTGATCATAGAAAGAGATCAGGTTGGAGAGGCAGGATCTGCCCTTCCTAAACCCATGCTGGCTGGACCTGCGCTCTTTGCCATCCCTCAGGTGAGCTCTTATCACCCCCAAGATAACCTGCTCCATCAGTTTCCCTGGCACTGAGGTCAGGCTGACAGGTCTGTAACGCTCGGCTGATCCAGAATTTATGAATTTATGAATCATCAAATTTAATAAAATTAAATCACTAGTTAATTTATGCATATCTATTTTATATTTATTTATCTGAAACCCAACACATGTATAAGAATGGCATTAGAAATTCTCCTTCGGTGGAATTTCATGAGAATGTGCTGGAAAGAACAAGCATTGCTGTCTGTCGTCACTCTTTCAAAGAGGGAGTGGGCGAAAGAATGGAAAGGGTGCTCAAAAAATCCAGCAATAATAAAGACACAATGCATAGTGATCTGCTTAGGATATAGTACAGACATGGAAGATAGGAGAGTTACTTGATGAAAGCAGAGCTTTTCTCATGCCAACTGTGACTGAAAACTCCATGGAATCTTTAATGTGTTTAAGTGTATGTGGTGAAGGCAAACTTTGAGTAAATGTGTTCATTTTGCTTAGATGTGTTCACATGTATCAGCAGTCAAAAATCTCTCTCTGTAATGAAGCTGCTACCTATTTCATGCAGTGTAATCTGTAACTTGCCTTTTCATCATTTGTGAATTCTGATGATGAAACTAGTTCTTTGAAGCTATTTTTCCTACCTGCAGCGTGAATTTGACAATAATCTATGTGTTGTGCTCAATCTGCTGAATGTCTGTGTTTCTAGAAAAGCTGGGTGACGTTGTTGTGCCATTGCACGGTGATGGTTTTTTGAAGAGTTTTGAAACATAGCTTGACTATTGCTTTTTTCTCCAGCCCGTAAAATCTCCAAGCTGTGAAAGCTTCACTCTGACTACTACAATATATTCACCATACAAGCCAACAAATAAACCTTCTGGGGTTTATAGCATTACTTGAGCCAACAAAATTGCTTGGTACCAGTGGGGATTACGGAATATTTTTTTTCTGCTACAAATCTGTGTTTTAAAACACTGGTGTTTTATGTTTAAGTGGATCTGCAGTATAACTCTGTTCTGCAAATTGCATGAACAACCCCATATAATTGTAGTTTGGCTACCATTCAACACAGCTGAGTATCCAAGATGAAAGTAGTCAAAATCATGAGTAACATTGCTTCCCTACTGGCTTAATTTCAAACCATGCCCTAAAAATTGTTCTGCTACTCTATACTGTCAAGGGTAGAGCATGTGTTGGGGTAGTGCATGGTCTACATGCCAAGTGATGTGCTGCACACTTTTGTTATCTTAAAAAGTGAAGAACATAGTATTTTATTTAATACTCAGTTAAAGAGTGATCAAATGCTTCTGTGCTCTAGGTGAACTCATTTCTATAATAGCATTGTTCTCACTACCCTTGCAATGAATAATATACCTGAAGAACTGAACTGTGTCAGGCCTTACTCTATAGAATCATAGAATTGTAGAATGGTTTATGTTGGAAGGGACCTCAAAGATCACCTAGTTCCAACCTTCCACCATAGGCAGGGACAACTCCTACTAGGACAGGTCACTCAAGGCCTCATCTAACCTAGTACTGAATACCTCCAGGGAGGGAGCATCCACAACTTTCCTGGGCAGCCTGTTTCAGCTTTTCACCACTATCACTGTAAAGAACTTCTTCCTAACATCTAGTTTAAATCTCCCCTCTTCCAGTTGAAATTCACTCATCCTGTCATTACATAACCTTGTAAATAGTCCCTCTCCAGCCTTCTTGTAGCCCCCGTTCAGAATTTGGAAAGCCACTACAAGGTCCCCTTGCCTTCTCTTCTCCAGGCTTGAAGACCCCCAACCCTTGTAGCCTGTCCTCGTAGCAGAGGTGCTCCAGGCCTCTGATCAACGTTGTGGTCCTCCTCTGTACTCACTCCAACAGTCCGATGTCCCTGTGTTTGGGGCTGCAGATCTGTACACAATATTCCAGGTGGAGTCTCACAAGAGCAAGGGGTTATGTTTCCTATTTTAGCTCTTCACCCAGTTCAAAAAGGGAACGGGTTATATTGTAGGGAGGGAAAGAAAAAAATAATTGCTGATACAGCTTTATAAGTCCTCAGAGGCTTTCCCTGAGGTAGCTTCTTGCAGCAATTCAGGTAAGAAACAGTCATGGGATCATACACCAACTGTGAAACCAGGTCTGGACTGATTCTGGAAATTTTAGTCATCTCCACAGGAGTCTGATGCCCAGGTGACAACAGAGAAAGGCAGTGGAGGAAGGCTGATGCCTCTGACATGTGAGTTATGCATCAGATACCCCACGAGTTCCTCGCTGAAGCTGCTGCTTTCCTTCCACGGACCATAGAGGGCACTAAGGATTGAAGATAGCGATCTCAAATTAAATACCCAGTTAAACACCAAGTTAAAGTGCAAGGAAGTGAAACGCCAATTTGAAGTGCAAGGAACCTAAACCAAAAAGCATATTCTTCAGTGAATCAATTCCGTGCCTTTATGTATATGTAGGTGGTAATATTTTTTTTCCCACCTTCTTAAAATATTTTTAAGTTGTCAAATGAAAGGAACAAGTGCCAGTGTGACTGTCACCTGAACTTTTAGGGTTCAGATTTTCCTTGATTTTGTAGAAGCTTGAGTTTAACAAGAAATTTGTGCCTGTTCTAAAGCTATGTGCAAGTAATGGATCTAAACACAACATTTTCAAATTCAAGAGTTATAGTTGCAGTTCTAATATTTCTTCTATCTGTGGTTCTACTCTATTTTCTGCTACAAAAACATATTAGAACTTTATATTTCTGGTGGGTAACTAGACATTTCCCCAAAACTGCGTACAAGCAGGTTCAGTTTGTGGCTTCTTCTACAGAGAAACCAAAGCTGAGAAGACTGATACTTAGGTCTTATATCCTTTTTGTGAACTTTACTCCTTGAGGTTAAAAAACAAAACAAAACAAAACTAAATTAACCTTCCGTGTATGTGTTATACACGTTCTGAAAACCAGAGCCATTATTCTGTCTAATTTATCGCAATTTGTTAATGGTTGCTGGTTTTGTAGTTTCTTTCCAAGAGCAGCAGGACATATTAATACTAATTTACTAAGTAAATTGGCTTTCCAGTATCTGAAGGGAGCCTACAGGAAAGCTGGGGAGGAACTCTTTACACGGTCTAGTAATGTTAGGACGAGGGGGAATGGGTTTAAGCTGGAAGAGGGGAGATTCCGAGTGGATGTTAGGAGGAAGTTCTTTACAGTGAGGGTGGTAAGACACTGGAACGGGTTGCCCAGGGAGGTTGTGGATGCTTCCTCCCTGGAGGTGTTTAAAGCCAGGCTAGATGAGGCCTTGAGCAGCCTGCTCTAGTGGGAGGTGTCCCTGCCTATGGCGGGGGTTTGGAGCTGGATGATCCTTGAGGTCCCTTCCAACCTAAACCATTCTATGATTCTATGATTCTAAGTGTCACAGCTACTTCACCAAGTTGTGCTGTCCCTAACTGGAGTGGGACAAATGTCCCCGTATAGTGCCTTCAAGAACCATTGTACTCTGCATATGATGTAAGAATGAGGTTCTGATAACTCACAGTAATGATAACTGTGTTGTATAAAGTTTCAGTGCTCTGAAGTGTTCACCATATAGCCAGGGAATGTCACTCAGAGTAATTTGAATCACAAAGCCAGCGTATATCCCTCATAGTTATTCTAGTGTCCTTGCTAGATTCTAGTTCAAGTTACATGCTACCCTGGAATGGTAGCCATTGTTATGTGGCTGCTGTTTCCCATCTGAACGTGTCTTTGGCAGTGTCTTTTTTTGGTTTGCTTATGTGTGCTCAGGAGCACTTTATGAAGTATTTTATTGCTCTCTGCTGCTGAAAGACTATATAAACCTTCAGTATATATAGTAAATGCCATTTTCAGCGTTAAATTATGAGTAGAGTATGTATGAGTAACTGAGATCTGTGAGATAGCCAGCTCTGTTGGCTGCTTCCTGCTCCATCTTATATAGAAAGAAATTGTTATCAGTGGAAGTGGGAGTCTGTACCTTATTTGAATTCTTGGTCTCGTGGAATAGAATGCTACAGCAGTCTGTAGCGTTATGTGTACACCCCTCTTGCCTTCTTTTCCACAGTGAGGTGGTCTTTAGAAAAAAAAAAAGAATTCCATCATCTTCCCTTACCTAGATTTGCACCGGAGTTAAAACACATAGAATTAAAAGCTTTTCAGTTCATTCTTAGCAAAGCAGAATGATTAAACATAAAGAAACATTTCCAAGACTACAGTGTCTAAACATTGGCCTGTCTCAACACTGAGGTGATCTGAAACTCCTCAGCTTTATGACCATGTGTTTAAATAATACTGGATGTTCAAAGCACAATCAGAAAAGATTCACTGATTCACTGCTGTAGAATTTGTATTTCCTTATTCCTCAAATAATGTTCTTAGAAATGTCCTCACAGCTCTCATATGTCACTGGCATAAATTTACTGTTATAGTAACAGTAGTGGTCAGTTTTGCAAAATGTATAGAAGTGCATACTTTAAATTGAATTGCTAATGGCATACTTATCAATCTGGCAAACTCTCCACTTGCCTATCTTGGCAGTGCCAGGTCCATGTCTTAAGTTTCAAACATACAGGGTATATGCTTAGGATAGGCATCACTTAGCAAAAACAGCTGACATTGTGTAATTTAGACTGTCACCAAACAGGACTGTACATCTGATTTCATTTGAAGCAACTTTGGCAGCCTTGCTTGTAAAGCTCAGGTGCCTGAAAACTGCCATCAACATAGTTCATCCCTGCAAGGAAATCGGGGTGTTTCCTTTAATTCTTTCTCCATTTTAAGATATGCAAGAGCATTAAATTTGAACATTTGAGCATTAAATTTGAACACCCACCTTACTTTCATTTTTCTTGGCAGCAGAAAGCCTTTTAGATCAGTTATATTTTTAAAGTTGGAAATATTCCTTCCTAGAAGCATGCTTTTTAAGAGCTCTACCCACAGAATTAGCATACGAATCTACTCTGTACTCACCAAAGGTTCATAGTCACACTTGTCAGGAAGCAATTAAAGTTAGGCCACTCTGTAAAGGGCAGGTAAGCCATGGGATAAGGCAGGCAGGGCCGTTGCCTCGCTAACAATGATTCAGTGCCACAGTGCCTGAGTGTGAAGAGCAAAGCAGACCTTAGGGTGGCAGCAAGATTCAGCCAACAGTTCAGGTCACCAGGCAAGTCTGTAGTGATGAGACAGCTCCAAGATAAAGCCAGAAAGTCAAGTTAGCAGGTTAGAATCAGAGCCAAGAGTCAGAAAGATAGAAGACCAGGCACAGGCATTATTGCAACAAAATTCCAAGAGAGACTGAGTGCAAAAGCCCAAACTTAACAGCTCTGGAGCAAAGGGGGACAGGACCCCACTTCTGCAGCTATTTTTTTGCACCACTGTTTCTACATAGATCTTTGATTAAAGGTCACAGAACTGCATGAAGCAAGGTCTGGACTTGAACCACAGGCAGATAAATCATAGAATATCTCAAGTTGGAGGGGACCCATAAGGATCATTGAGCCCTCCCTGCTCCTTACAGGGCTACCTAAAACAAAACCATATCCCTAAAGCATCATCTGGATACTGCTTGAGCGATAAGAGCTATGTCCCTGGGAGTCTGTTGCGGTAACTGACCACTCTCTCAGTGAAGAAAGAACCTTTTCCTAAGGCCAAATCTGAACTTCCCTTGATGCAGCTTCATTCCATCTCCTTGTATTCTATTTCTGGTCAACAGAGAGACCATCAGCTCCCTCTCCACTGTCCCTTGTGAGGAAGTTGTAGGCTGTGATGAAGCCACTCCTCCTAACTCTAGCTTTTGAGACCTTCTAACCATCTTGGTCATCCTCCTATGCATACACTTTGATAGATTGGTGTCCTTACATTGAGACACCAAAACTGCACACAGTACTTTAAGTGAGGCTGCAGTCCCTGAAAAGTACAATTTGACTTTCTTCAATGCCTAGGAAAAAAAAAAAAAATCATATCTGTAATTTTGTCAGAGTAAGGTGACCTGTTCTGCTTATAACTGATACAAGTCAAGAAGCTGGCCTTCAGCATTGCTTGTCAAAGCTTTTATGTGACTTGTGTTTCTAATTCACACCCTCAGCACGTTTGCTGACAACACCAAGCTGTGTGGTGCAGCAGACAGGCTGGAGGGAAGGGATGGCATCCAGAGGTACCCGCACAGGCTGCAGAAGTGGGCATAAGCCAACCTCATGAGGTTTAAGAAGACCAAGTGCAGTGTCCTGCATCTGGGTACAGGCAGTCCCAAGCTCAAATCCAGGCTGGGCAGTGACTGGCTGGAGAGAAGTCCTGAGGAGAGGGACTTGAGGGTGCTGGTGGATGAGAAGCTCAGCATGAGCCAGCAGAGTGTACTTGCATCCCAGAGGACCAACCAGATGCTGGGCTGCATCAGAAGTGTGGCCAGCATGTTGAAGAAGGTGATTCTCCCTCTCTATTCCACTCTGTTGAGACCCCACCTGGAGTGCTGCATCCAGTTCTGGAGCCCCTGTTACAAGAAGGATGTGGACATGCTGGAGTGTGTCCAGAGAAGGACCACTGGGTTGATCACAGGGCTGGAGCACCTCTGCTATGAGGACAGACTGAAAGAGTTGGGGCTGTTCAGTCTGGAGAAGAGGAGGCTCCAAGGAGACCTTCTTGTGGCCTTCCAGTATCTGAAGGGGGCCTATAAAAAGCTGGGGAAGGACTTTTCAGGATATCAGGAAGTGACAGGACTGCGGGAATGGAGCGAAGCTGGAGATGAACCTACGTTCAGGCTGGACATGAGGAGGAAGTTGTTCAGCATGAGAGTGGTGAGAGCCTGGAATGGGTTGCCCAGTGTTGAGGCCCCATCCCTGGAGGTGTTTAAGGCCAGGCTGGATGAAGCTTTGGCCAGCCTGATCTGGGGTAGGGTGTCCCTGCCCATGGCAGGGGAGTTGGAACTAGATGATCCTTGTGGTACCTTCCAACCTTGACTGATTCTGTGATTCTGTGATTCTAATTGCTTTCATAACAGTTCTGCCAGAACTGCCTGGTTTAAAAACATCTACTAAAACTATGTTTAAGCTAAACTGTGTTTAAGGTGTATATTAAGGAGTAATTTAAGAGAGCTGGGTAAGGGAGCAGTCACATGTGTGCTGACATGCACTGTTTAGGGGGAACAACTTCTTAGCTCAAATTGACTGTGGCTAGATCAGGACATCTAAAATGTTCTTACATCATGCTTTTAAAATCCCAGTTTTAGAAATTAAGACTGGAAGGTGTCTTCTCAGTGGATTAGTAGTAATACAAATTGCTGTGGGAAATTGAATTTTCTAATCCTTTTATAAACTCATCAAGTTCAACCTATGAAATATTTATTTCCTTTTGTAAGTTTTGTGTAGAATTTCTTCATTCTGAAAGTTTGTAACATTGAAACATTTATAAACTTTTGTTTGTTTGTTTTTGTCCTCTAATTTCATAGAATCGTGGAATGCTTGAGCTTGGAAGGGACTTCAGCATCATGCAGTCCAATTTGAGCAAGTGGCACCTGAAGCAAGACGCTCAAGATGTCAGCAGGGTTTTGAGTATCTGCATGGGTGGATTCTCTGCAAACCTCTCTGGGCAACCTATTCCAGCACTTGGCTACCACTACAGGAAGAAAATGTTTTTCTGGCAGTGAAACAGGATTTCCAGGTTTATGCTCATTTCTTGTGATCCTTTCTTTGGAATAGTCTGGCTACATCTTCTTTGCATCCCATTTTCTCCCCACTTCCATCAGCATTTCTGATATGTCTTTCTGATCCATCTCCTCTCTAGGCTGAATGGTTTTGGCTCTTTCACTCTTTCTTCATGTGACAGGTGCTGCAAGCCCTTTATTGACGTCTACTGTACTTGCTCTCATCTGCCTCTCTCTTTTTTTTTCTCTTGTAGAGAGGAGCCTGGAGTTGGACACAACATTCCACATATCTTTGTCATCAACACATTGTGTTTTGTCCCAGGATAATTAATAAAAAATATACAAAACGAGTTCTGAAGTTTAACCAATTCTGCTAGGAAACTTTTCACTTTATTTTTCAACAGCTGTTGTCAGCTGACAGTTCTTTACCTGTAATAAACTCTAGTTCATAGGCAAATTCTTTTGCTTCCAGTTTTTGTTTTGTTTGAATTTATTTTGTTTGTCATATCAAAACTTGTGCTGGGTAATGTGTACTTTTCCTAAAGCTGTGCTTCATAACTTCCTCTTTTATTAAAAAATGCTGTAAAGAATTAAGAGCTAAACAAGTTATTAAAAAATATCAATAAAATTTTCATTATTATTTGTCTCAATTCCAATTCAAATTCCCAGACACTCAAACACATTTGATAGAACCAATAACAATTTTATAGAGTGCCCTTCCCTCTTCCCCCTTCTTTCCCAAAAGAAAGGAATTAGATGTAGAGAGGGGAAAAGGTGAGCACACCCAAATAAATAATCTCACTCTGATTTGGAAGTTAGAAAGAAGAAAAGTTTAACAGTAAATCTAAAAGGTATCTGCGGTAGGGAAGTCACAAAAGTATAGGGAAGGGAAAACAAATACAAAATGTGTAAATACAACCAGATTTTGATGGTGATGGCTTTGTCTGCTGCATGGGTGATGGCCACGGGGTAAAACAAAGAGAACCAGGATGGTGATGCTGGTAAGCAGGGAGGCAGGGAGCGCAGAGAGAGCAAGAGAAACAGAAAGTCCCCCTGCTTTTATAGACCTTTAGACAGGAAGGGGGAGTGGGCTAACCATAAATCACCTGATGGTGTTCAGAGCCACCCCTGGGGAGGGGTCAAGACCACCTAGGGTCAGGTTCAAGGTTACTCTCCCTGGAGGGTTAACCCTGTACACCATGGCAGCTGCAAATTTCTTACTGTTCAAGACAAAATTGACCTTTGCTGCATTTAATCAGTTTTGGCAGTAGATAATGTAAACAGGCAAATCTGTTTACACGGTGAGAATATCCGCAAAAAGTGTTATTCTGTAATGCTTATTCCACTTTATAGTACACTTACAGTCATAAACAGATATGTTCCAAGTATCCAGATGTTTTGTTAGCAAAAATCTGGTGGTTATCTAATGTGTAATCTTAGCTTGAGCTATGGATTTTACAAATTAAAATACTGTGGCTCGCTATAGTAACAGTAAATGGTCTTCTCATATGGCACAGCTAATGACAAATTTAAACAGCAAAATTCAGCATATTTTCTTAGAACTGACCCAAATAGAAATGGTCCTAGACTATAATCCTCTCAATTCCTGCTTTATGCAAAGTGTGTTTGCCCTGAATCCATGTAATTGTTTTGTAAAACTCTAATAATAACTTAAAAAACCCCACCAAAACCAACAAACCAGGAAATTCAAGGTATTCTAGAAAAGAGGAACAGATGTATGAAATGTGATACTACAATCAAGTCTGGAAAGAAAGCCTTCCGCAGTCTCTGCACTATTGGGCTTTGTACAGGGCAAACACCTGCCACCACTGCATTATGTGTTCTAAAAAGTGTACATCTCAGGCACATAAGATAAAATGCCACAGCCTCCCTGAAAGGGACAACTCGTGTTTCTACACCACATCCTATTTTATTTAGCATTCTCCTCTTTAACAGCTGATAGCCGACTTTAGTTAGTTGTATTTAACAAGCAAAACATTGTCATAATAAATATACACCCTCTGCAAAGATGTAGTTATGCATGAAGAAAAAAATCTAGCTTCCAAAATCAGTGTTGCTGATTAATATTCAGGCAAAGAAACTATATACTCCTGATTATCTTCTTTACATTTCATATGCGTTATCACCCCACGCGTGTTACAGAGCAGTGGCTCAAAACCAGAACCCCTAATCTGATGCTTTCCGAACTATCTGGGCATTCAAGAATAACAGAGTGCTCCCCACATGAGGCCTTAGGCTCTGGAATCTGATTCCCTCTTTGGCTTACTAGTTTCTGGATTTAGAAACACTCCAGGCATGCTCCATAGTCCCACTTATCTTACAGGCATTTAAAGAAGATGAGGCTTAGAGACATGGAAGGGTTAGAAATATAAAGAGCAATGCAGATGGGGTTTCATAACATTGGTCCTAGAGTATCTTTAATTTGTGTGTGTGTGTGCAAGAATATGTAAATAGGAGCATTCACAGTTGGAAATTCTGATGAACTCAAGTACATACTGAAACCTTGTAGGCTTTAAGCATGCTAAATGCTGAAAGGTACTTAGAGCTGTGAGTCATTATATATGTCTTCTGCTTGTTCCACAACAGAAACAGTATGAAGAAACCACGTGCTGTAATCGAGTCCCAAATAACCTAACTTACTAAATAATACACAAACACACAAGACATAGCTAGGGGCACGCTGCTGCTCTGACTAGCTTCTGGCAGCCTCTGTAAACACAAAGGGTGCTATTAAAAATTTCACAAGTGATTTAAAGTGGCACTAACAGATGCTTCTGCACGAAGAAATCAAACTGGTGCTGCAGAAATCAAATCAATAAATAAAAAGAAATGTAGGCTGTAAAAAGAAAGCATTTCACTATGTTGTCCTTATTTTTTTTGTTGTTACAAGAAAAAGTAAAACAAAATGGTGAAAGGAATTTTGGTCAATAAAAATAACATTCTTAAACACTATGAGTTGTAACTGAGTAAGATTCTTATGATAATGTTGAAATACTACTGAATTGCTCTGAAAGCTGAGATGGTCAGAGCCGTATCTAGTTTCAGCAGCCCATGAGATTATCACAGTATCACAGTATCACAGTATCACCAAGGTTGGAAGAGACCCCACACATCATCAAGTCCAACCCTTTACCACAGAGCTCAAGGCTAGACCATGGCACCAAGTGCCATGTCCAACCTTGCCTTGAACAGCTCCAGGGACGGCGACTCCATCACCTCCCTGGGCAGCCCATTCCAGTGTCCAATGACTCTCTCAGTGAAGAACTTTCTCCTCACCTCGAGCCTAAACTTCCCCTGGCGCAGCCTGAGGCTGTGTCCTCTCATTCTGGTGCTGGCCACCTGAGAGAAGAGAGCAACCTCCCCCAGGCGACAACCACCCCTCAGGTAGTTGTAGACAGCAATAAGGTCACCCCTGAGCCTCCTCTTCTCCAGGCTAAACAATCCCAGCTCCCTCAGCCTCTCCTCGTAGGGCTTGTGCTCGAGGCCTCTCACCAGCCTC
>WAAF01015268.1:1812-17233 GCA_013400475.1 Tricholaema leucomelas | reverse complement strand
TAGAACAAGAGGGAACAGCCTCAAGCTGTGAAAGAGTAGGTTTAGACTTAGATGTTAGGAATTTTTATTTCACAGAAAGAGTGGTCAGGCATTGGAATGGGCTGCCCAGGCAGGTGGCTGAGTCACCAACCCTGTGTGTGTTTAAAAGTCATCTGGATGTGGTGCTTGGGGATATGGTTTAGGGTGAACCTTGCAGAGTAAGGTTAATGGTTGGACTTTATGATCCTGATGGTCTTTTCCAACCTGACTGTTTCTATGATTCTGTAAAGGAAGGACCTCCAAAATGGACCCCCCCCCAATGTGACTTCGCTTGTTTATCAGTACTCAATGGACCCCCCAGTGTGACTTTGCCTGGTTCTCAGTATTCACACCTTCTATTAAAAAGCATATTAACAGGAGAAGTGTGGGACAAGCAGCTGTGGCTTACAGGAAATGTGCACTTTCTTGGATTCTGAACAAAACATAGACATAATGAGAACACAAGGTATTTAATGCTGATGTCCTAATCGTGTCTGACTTCTTACTTTCCCAGAAGAATCCTGTTCCAAGTGACACTGATTCAGGATACATGGCTCTGAGATACTACCACCAGAAAAAACAACAGGATTAAGGTGGTAAGAGTAGTACCCTCAGGTCAGAACAAGCTCCCCTTGCAAATGCTCCCCATCTTTTTCTCAATGATTCATGAAAAAAAAAAATCCTACAGCTGAAGCCAGTCAAGCCCAAATGACAGAAAGGAGCAGGATGTTTTAGGTGGTTGGTTACTTATTTATTTCTATGAGTACAACTGTAGTATGACAATTATGGGTAATGATACCTGAAGAACCTGGACGTGTTCAAGTCCATGAGACCTGATGGGCTACACCCACGGGTGCTGAGGGAACTGGCAGATGAGGTTGCTAAACCCCTCTCTATTACATTCCAAAAGTCATGGCAGACTGGTGAAGTCCCCACTGACTGGAAAAGGGGAAATGTAACTCCCATTTTCAAACGGGTAGGAAAGAGGAGCCAGGGAACTACAGGCCAGTCATCTGTGCCCAGTAAGATCATGGAGCAGATTCTCCTGGAGGCACTACTGAGACAGAATAATAGTGAAGAGGTGATTGGCTACAACCAGCATGGCTTCACCAAGGGCAAATCCTGCCTGACAAACCTGGTGGCCTTCTATGAACAGGTCACAACATTAATAGATGAGGGGCGAGCAACTGATGTCATTTACCCGGACCTGAGCAAGGCCTTTGACACTGTCCCACACCACATCCTGGTCTCCAAGCTGGTGAAACATGGGTTTGATGGGTGGACCATGAGATGGATAAAGAACTGGCTTGATGCACCTGAAGAGTGGCTGTCAATGGGTCCAGGTCCAAGTAGAGACCAGTGACAAGCGGAGTCCCTCAGGGATCAGTCCTGAGACCAGTCTTGTTCAACATCTTTGTGGCTGACACGGACAGTGGCATTGAGTGCACTCTCAGCAAGTTTGCTGATAACACCAAGCTGTGTGGTGCAGCAGACATGCTGGAGGGAAGGGATGCCATCCAGAAGGACCTGGACAGGCTGCAGAGGTGTGCACAAGTGAACATCATGAGGTTCAAAAAGACCAAGTGCAAGGTCCTGCATCTGGGTTGAGGCAATCCCAAGCACAAATACAGGCTGGGCAGTGACTGGCTGGAGAGCAGTCCTGAGGAGAGGGACTCGGGGGCATTCATGGACAAGAGGCTCAACATGAACTAGCAGTGTGCAATCGCAACCAGAGGCCAACCAGATCCTGGGCTGAATCAGGAGAAGTGTAGCCAGCAGGTCCAGGGAAGTGATTCTCCCCCTCTACTCCACTGTGGTGAGACCCCACCTGGAGTACTGCATCCAGTTCTGGAACCCCCATTACAAGAAGGATGTGGACATGCTGGAGCATGTCCAGAGAAGGGTGACAGGGATGATCAGAGGGCTGGAGCAGCTCTCCTATGAGGACAGACTGAAAAAGTTCGGGCTGTTCAGCCAGGAGAAGAGGAGGCTCCTAGATGACCTTATTGTGGCCTTTTAGTATCTGAAGGGGGCCTACAAAAAGGCTGGGGAGGGACTTTTCAGGATATCAGGGAGTGGCAGGACTGGGGGGAATGGAGCGAAGCTGGGGGTGGGTAGGTTCAGACTGGACATGAGGAGGAAGACCTTCAGTATGAGAGTGGTGAGACCCTGGAATGAGTTGCCTGGGAAGGGGTTGAGGCCCATCCCTGGAGGTGTTTAAGGCCAGGCTGGATGAGGCTCTGGCCAGCCTGATCTAGGGTAGAGTGTTCCTGCCCATGGCAGGGGTGTTGGAACTAGATGATCCTTGTGGTCCCTTCCAGCCCTAACTGATTCTATGATTCTAACTTGTGCTGCAAATGTCAACCTCCCTGAAGTAGACCCTGTCAAAGGTAAAGCATTCCCACCTTCCTTCATCATCCTTTGAAGGAAATCATACAGTTCAGCTACTTTGTAGCTGGATATCTATGTGGCAAGTATGACTGGGCTTAGCATATACAATTATATTTGATTAACACACTGGCAGCAGATTAAATACACTGTAACAAAGAATGACCACCTTCAAAACAAAAGCATATATTTGCCAAGAAAAAAGTACAGTAAAAAGGCAGCAAAGGTGACTAATCCTTGATGATCTTTGGCACATTCTGTGCAGCCCATTTAAATCTATTTCTGGGTTTAGATTTAAATAGATTTAAATCTATTCCTGGGTTTGCTCTCTGTCTTATTTAGAACCTGTTGCTTTTTCCTTACAAGTTTAGTAACTTCCACTGATAGTGGGTAACACTGAATTAAACTTGACCCACTTCCATCACTTTCTAGTGTGGAGTCTTGCAATTGATTAATAGTATTGATCTCAGTTTAACTTTTAGGAGGAAAAAAATCAAATCTAGCTAGGATGGAATAGTAGCTATCCTATTATAAACTAAAACTGCTGTCTGGGTCATTATGTTGCTTAGCCTGCTTGCTTCCTTTAACACCATCTTTGATCCATCACCACAGAAATCTATTGCAAACACACAGATGTTAATTCTTAATTCACAGTGAGCAGGATTGCAGTATTCCCTAATTTTCTAGAATTTGCACATAAAACTGCTATATGGACTATGGAAACTGATTTCTTGTAAAAATGTCTTTCACAGGATTAAAAGGGTTAAAAGGCACTGGTCAAGACATAAATCAAAACATCAAAACGAGATGATGGATTTGGTTTTCTTTTTTTGGAAAAATGAGTATTAATAGACAACAGAAATCAAAGCATGAAAGGCTGCTACAACTTCTTCAAAATAAAAGCAAGGTAGGCTTCAGAACCTAAAGGTAGTAGGTCATATGTTATTCAAAGCAAAACAAGTACACAGGAATACATGTGTCCTGGAAGCAGTACATAATATAGCAGCAAGTGTTGGGAGATTATGTTACAGGACATGCACAAAATGTGAGGTGGTACTGGGCTGCATTTTGTCAGTTCACAGAACATGAGTAGCACCACAGGCTGAGCTGAGGCATGGCTTTTCCAAAGCTATTACGACCATCGCTTTAAATTCCACACAGAGTATAGACCAAGCAATAAACAGAAAAGCTGTTACAACCTATCACTCCCCATATTAAAATGCACCACATTTCAAATCGGTTACTGATTGTATATATTGTTAACAGGCAGAACCAATTACAGAAGTGATTCAATGCAGAAGTGAGTGCACTTTGAGAAATCAATCCTACACAGCTATGGAAGTTGTGCTATAAATGTCTTCTACACTGTGCAGCTTTCAATTCATTATATATTCACCTTATGGTAAAAATATTCTAATTTAGCCAAGTAGTCTTCAAAACCAGATTCAAGGCCTCACCTCTAGCTGCAATTCAATGTTCCACTCAACAAATTCTTAGCACAGGCTTAGGCTTAATTCATTATAAGATACTCTTTTGAGCTCTGATATTTCATTCCACGATTAGACTAAATCTAGAAGAATTTCCATCCCAAATACACACACAAAATCTGCATTGAAACAAGATTTCAAATATTTAAAAATGTGGGGTTTTTTTTCTCCAAGTGGAACATCATAACACTAAAGTGTACTAAAATTACATTCTCAGAGTAAAGGCATTAAAAGAATAAAATCCCCATTTAGTACTTGTAAGGCCCCTTGAGTCTAACCATTAAAAAAAAAAAAGCAGGAAAAAAAAAAAAAAAGGCAAACACATTAATAATTTTGGTTGCTAATAGCCTGAGTTAATATTCATCTTAGTAGTGAACCTCTGATTTCATATAAACAAATTATCCTGAGTTTCAGCATGTCGAACAAGCACAGAAAAGATTCAGGAAATAGCTTGATAATTTGTTCTCTCTTTGAGAAATTATCTCTGTTCGTACTTCAATAAAATTGTTTCTAAAAGTAAAACACAGTTAACAAGTGACGTATTTACTTCTGAATCTACTTCTGATAAAAGCTGTTTATTGAAGCATAGACAGTGAGTTCACTGCCTAAAGAACAGCAAACTGTCTTATTTTAAAACAAGCTGTCTGTGCCTGACAGTCTCAAAATTATGACCACAATTATACAAATCTGTAACTTTCAATTTAACTCATTTTTGTTGATCAAAACATGTTTGGTCAGTACCAGACTTTTTTTGACACGTGAAAGCAATTTTCAGACTCTAAGTAGGCAGTGGAAAGTCAGTATTTCATTTCTAAACAAGAAAAATACAATGCACCAACAATAGATATTTCAAGAGATACATAACATATTATATCTTTGCTTTAGAAAGTACTGATGTAAACCAATTATATTTTGCTTTTATAAAAGCTCATCATTTTCTCTACATTTTGATGACCAATTTATGTCCAAAACCAGTATTACAATCACATTTCAGATATTCAGCTTTAGTACTATCTTCCTATTTTTCTATGACGAACTTGCTCTGAGATCTTCTGATTTTCTCCAGCTCTTCATAACTGAGCGGTCCTTTTGGCAACTGTAGCAAAGCACTTTGTGTGTCCAGTATGTTCTCTGCTTCACCTTAAGAAAATACCCAAAATTACTTTTTTTTTTTCACTCTAAATGTGTGATAGCAAAGGAAGTCAAAAACAAACCCCACAAACCCCAAACCAACCACCGTCAACGACAAAACCCCAACCTGCAAACATAAGAAACTATTTAGCTATTTGCTTGGGCCAAAATAACAAAACACCAGGTCATATCTATGTAGTTGACAAACGAGATTATGTAAATATAGTATTAAAGCTGTCTTCAAGAATTTTGGATTGATGGGATAACTGCACTCTCAAAGTAGTTTGACCTCATGCGTGCCTCAGGCTTCCTGGGTTTGAAAGAACTTTATCTGTAACAATCAACATTCTTGCTGCTGTTACCATTTCTGTTAGCCTCTTTCTCCTAAAAACTACACTGAGTTACAGTAATGTTTTGTTTAGAGATTTGGAATGAAGGCATGAGATGCAGAAACGACTCAGCACTGCCATGTACTTTGTACCAACCTGATACTCCATCTGAGAAGGCAGTGGATCAGACATAAATATAAAAGTGTACATAAACTTCCCCTGTACACAGAATCTTAGATGTGAAATATTTGGGCAATGTATTTGTTCATGTCTCAGGCTTAGGTTAAAAGATGTCAGGCTACAGAGAGAAAGTGGATAGCTCTTCAAAGTGCACTACTCACAAGGAGATTTTCTAAGACAGTTACCAAAACTGCAAGTATTAACAGTATTGCAGGGAAAAGCTGTAGGGTACAGAACACTCAGGGTAGGGCTGGAATGAAAACATCTAAGACAGAGAATGCAAAAAACAGATACAGAATGAACAGCACACATACTCCGTAGTGGTCTGATTGTGATATAAGAAAAGATGAAGATTAGGCAAAGAATGTGCTTGTTTTGGCTGATGACATTTGATACAATGCTAACAGTGTTGTTTCCTTATACCTGAACTCCTAGCTTAAAGATCATTATTGCAATGATTTAAAGCTGTATTTAGGTGCAATAAACCTGACTGAGTATTGTACTGCAATTAATGTTGTGGTCATTCTTTAAAACATCTCCAAATGGTGAAATCTCCAACTGCAGTTCTGGTAGTGTTACAAGCATGTGGGGATCTCCATACAACAGTCATATTTTACAGGATGACACCAGTCACCATTCCCAGTAACTGGTATTAACACCATGTCAATTATTTGCATATAGCATCTGATTATGGAGTAATATGAGATTTTAGACATCAAACAGATGTTATACATAGTCAAACTTCTACACCTGTCACTCACATGCACCACGGCAGACCGTCCAGTTACCATTCACCCTTCTCGGCTCAGGACAACAAGCTGTCTGAATCTCGGAAAAGATAGACAGAGCTTCATTGCTTTAGTGGAGAAGCTCTGTGGAATTGGAGGCTGGCTGTATAATGCTTCCTTCTCTAATAATTTGTCCTCAACCACTCAGAGAGGATAGTGCACCTGGGGGCTGTTCTGTAACTCTGCCATCCCGAACAGATTTAGTTCTGGTACATGGCCCTGGCACACTTACAGCTTTTCAACAGCACAAGCAGAACTCAGAACAGGTCCTCAGTTTTCACTTTAACTAGTCCTAGATAGAAAGCAGGAAAAAAAATCTCTCCAATTTAAACGTGGAAGAATAAGCGAATAATGAAAAAAATATTTGGACAAGTAGGGCTAGAGACTGAAGGAAAAAATGTAAGCAAGATCAGAGACAAAATGCCGAGTATAAACTGATTCCAAAGGATGCAAGACAGGAGATGTAGGGCTATTTCATCAAGATGATTCATATAAAAGGAAGACTGTACAGCATGGAAATATCTGCAGATTAGGTTAGGAGAGAGAATCGGTTGTGAGGCTGAAGATAGGCATACCCTGGAGGAAAGAGACCAGTTAAAGGGGGAACAGTAAAGGGAATGGGTGTATACATTTGTTCTTACACCACAGCAATGAAGCATAGCATACACCAACAGAATACATTGGCAAGCAGAGAAGTGACTGAGAAGGTAGTATGGAAGTGGACACAGAGAACAGCTGAGTAATAAGAATAGGCTTTGTGCCTGCAGGTCAATTATGTCATAAAACCTTCAAGTACTTAAATTTAATCTCAAAATAAAAATGAACTCCTGAACCTGATTTACACATAATTACAAATCTTCTTCTGATTTCCAGCCCAGATTCATTCAGGCTAGTCCACTTCCTTTTATTCTAGTGCTGATATTAGTAATTAGTTTAGTTTCCTTCTGCACTTTTCTTTATCCTGTCCTGCAAGTAGGATTGTAGACCCAAATCTCTTACATCTTTTATAAAGCTAAACAAATAAATCATTTTGTGTGCTTTCATAAGGCAGCTCAGCATTCCCAAATAATTTTAAATCTTCATTAATTCGATATTTCTTCATACAGAACTGATCCAAACCATGCATAAATTTCCACAGAAAGTATTACTGTTTTCTTGAATCAGTATCTTTCTATCTTTATTTGTGCTAAGGCTGTAGAATATTCACCCTATGTGGCTCTAGGTGATCCTGCTTAAGCAAAGGAGGTTGGATCAGATGGTCTCCAGACATCCCTTCCAACCTCAACCATACTGTGACATTAGGAAACCTCAACTTGATGTTTCTAGATTTTGCTTGACTCAGTTGCATTACATTACCACAGTATATTCATTCTGTGATCACTTAATATATTCAGGTTTTCCCTCTTCTCTTTATTTTCCAGTTTGTGATTTCAGATGGCAGAAATTCCTATTAATCTCCAGTTTCTCAATGACCTTCATATCAAACTGAATTCTGTTTTACTATCTCAGTTCATCAGGTCATCATTTCTTCTTGTACTACAGTTTATGTCTTCTCTGTTGATGACATCAGTTAAGCTTGTCATGCACAGTTTTGATTAATTATTTGAGTCAATTTCTAATGCAAAATAAAAGCAGATCCAGACCAAATCTTCGGGAATACTTCTAATAACACTGCTAAAGCTTAGCCTTCCTCTATAAACCAAAGCTTTACAACTTTTTACTCCTGTATTTCCATGTTTACTCACTTGCATGTCTTTCTTGTACAGCTGATCTTCCCATGGTACATAATAAATGTTTTAATGAATTTATAGTAGATATATCACACTTTCCCCAGAAAAGAGAAACATTTTCCTGGAAACAATAGAGTTAATCTGGCAATTTTTGGTTTAGCCTATTGTCCAGCTCCATAGCTTCTTTCCTCCAAAACATTTTCACAAGCCTTGCATACTGCTGAAGTTGCCCTAATGGATATGAAGTTAAGAAAATTACTTTTCTCATTTGAAAAGCAATAGAATATCACATTGTCGCTCCTCAGCCTATAGAGGACCACCTGGTTCTCAATAAATGCATTACACACTTTTGCAATGGGTTATGCTATGCTCACTCTCTCAAAACACTGAGATGGAAACAACCTCGTTAAAAAAGAAAAAGTAGAATTCCTAATGTTTCTTCTGCATTCTATGTACTAATGTCTTTTCAATGCTGTGATTTGCAAGAGCCACACAGTTTTAACCTGCGTGTGTAGCTTCACCTAAAAAAAAAAAAAAGAAATCCAATAAATAAATAAAAATCATATAAAAAAAATAAAAAAAGAAGTCTAGTTAGCTTAGGGTTTAGGAAATGTTCACAGATGCTGCACATCTAGACATATCTGCACCTCTACATAGTACCTTAGAGTTTTTCTAATTAATCTATCATTATTTTCAATGAAGTACATGGAGTTGGGAATCCCAGCTCTTAGATCTGGACACTAAGACCAAGGGCTGAAAGAAATTTTTATTTTCAAGATAGTTCACTAGGATGATTTGGAAAGGCGACAAGTCATAGCCCAAAGCTGTTTTCACTTGCAGTGAAAACTCCTGGAGTGTCTCCTTTATAATGAATCAGAGGTAACATAAATGCACCTCTGTAATCCTCAGCACCCAACTCTTAATCACATCTGCCACTGGCAACTCTGAGCCAAGATCTCATCTTCTGTGACTCACCTTTCTATTTTCCATCTTAAGCAGGGCACTGAGGCAAGATGACCAGATGACAACTGTGTTTAGCCACAAAGGTGTAAGGGCATGATTCCTGTCTGCATCTCTTTAACTGCTCTTATCATCCCTACCCCTTGCCAAAACAGCAGAATCGGAGTGGAATACAGAAGAAAATCAGTTACTTATCCTAATTGTGCAATGCTTAATTTATCTGTATTTATAGCCATATAATTAACATTTTTTTACATAAGAAATGAACAGTCTTAACTAGAGGGAAAAGCTGTAAAAGTAGAGTGAGTACTCATGAATGGTAAAGTAACCTGATTGTAATGAAGGAAAACAGAAATGTAAGAGTTAGGCTTCTGTCAAATAAAAAATTACAACACTCTATCACAAGTTCTCTCCCAGCTGAATGGTAAAGGTAACAGGAGATCTGAAATAAGAAATTTTGTTCTATGTGTCAACTGGACAGGCCTATCCACACATACCTTTCATCCTTTGCAATAATGTCCCATAACCCATATCATACTGATAGGCAAATATAAAGCTCAAAGGAACTACTGGCACCAAAAGTCCTGGATTCTTCCTTTTTATTGCTCTGTTAGGGAAAAAAAAAAAAAAAAAGAAGAAGATTATTTAGGACCTTCAGCAAATTAGCCACATTAGTTTATGCTGGCCTTGACTGTCTGGGACTGGGTATCCTTGTACACTCTCTAATCAAAGAATAGTAAGTCTTAGTTTCCTAAGAAACATTTGTCTTTTGGTTACCTTCTTGCTCAACTATCANCAAAAAAAAAAAAAACAACAAAACAACCAAAAAGCTTCAAGTGAGTTTTGAATACTTGTAACCAAAATGGGATTATGTGACTCACATAGCATGCATGTGCATATGCATATATCCATCTAGTCACAAGCAACATGTAGCGATCAAGATACTATGCTCAGTTCCTAATGCGTCTGAGTCCACCACCAACGAATAATGCATGAAGTGCATTTAATCTGTGCTATGTATACAAAAGCAATGTTCCCACTAATCACACTATAGCACAAGAAAAACACGTTACCGAAGAGAAGTCCTGTACGGCAAGGTCTTCCCTGTGCAATACAGCTTTAATAGATGGGGGGGGTTTGCCCTTGGATGTTTCTTGATTCAAATTTTAAATGAACCCATTTCAGAATAATTCTACATATTCACTGGCATTAAACCCTCCAGATGATGGAAGATTCAGTTCTTTAGATCACAACACAGACAGAAAAACAGCATGATTTTTAAGCAGTCCCTGCTGTTCCACACACAACTTCTATTTTACACTAAACTTTTGGTACCTCAGCTGTAACATTTTACTGTCAGCTTATGTATATCTGCTTTTATACAAGTCTGCATTGCAGACATACCCAAACGCATCCAGAAGCAGACAGAAATCACAGACACACTGCCATTTGATCAGCCTCTGAACAATCACTGGAAAAAGATCACCTGCTACGGAGCAAAACGAAAATTCAGCAACACAGAAATACAAAAGGAATATATTTATGTGTTCTATTAGGAAATAAACTTCATACCCAGCTGTTAAACCTGCAGCAGCAAGTGCATAAAATGTCCCAAAATACTTGAGAAATTCCCGTGTCCAAGCAATCTGCATGGCTGTTTGTCTCTCTCTCATTTCATTCTGCATCAGTAGTTGCCTCTCCAGCTGAAAGAAAGGAAAGAGATTAAACGAAATTGTCATTCATTTATTTTAGAAATGGAGTAAATCTCTCATTGGCCTATAAATCCAAAGTTCTGAGATGTTTCTTTTATGTTCTTTTACTTCAGTCAGTCATAGCTTTTGACAGAGAACAGTCTTCTTCAGTAATAACTCAGAATAGTTTATGGCAAGAATGAATTTAGGTCAATTAGCAAATGCTTTAACACAGAATCCTTCTAATGCTGATTCTCAAGGTGAAGAAAATTGAAAACACTAGAGTTAAGTTTCAAGAGCTCCCCCAGTTTCAGCAGCATGACTAAGTAAAGGTTCTCTGACTTTTGCATTTCTGTAGTGATCTAAACGGTACTAACCACCTGCTTTCCAGTTTATTCTGTTTGATTTTAATGTATCTGGTATTGTCTTTAGATTATAGTATCTTAAATGTCAATCTCAATACCTCTTTGTCTTTTGAGCATTTCTGTTCTTCATGAACAAGCTAATGACTCGTTCGAAACACTCTTTTACCAGTATAAAATAAGGTAAGCAAACAACCCACCCCATACACACACTGTGAAGATACAAGGTATTTCAAAGATACTAGAATACATATCAAAAGCCCTTGAGGAAATATTTCTGGCACCAGAATTAAAGGCAGTAATACAAAAAGTATTCACACATCAAGGTAGAGCTTTCCATGGTGCATAAGAATTAAAAAAAAAAAAAAGAAAAGACTATTACATTTTATGTATTTTGTTTTAATTACATGCCCCATCTAAACATACCGGTGCATTTCCATAATATAAAGGCAAATTTAGTATTTGTCAGAAGTTCCTCTTCTTTTTACAGAACATGGAAAAGTCAAGGTCTTTCCTCCTTACAGTGATGCAAAAAATAAGAACTGTGCCAAAACCAAGCAGTCTGAAACCATGGTACAGAAGCTAATAAATGCAAAAAGAAATCTGCTTCTTCTCATAAATGTTTATAACTCACTTTTTGTGGTATGTCTGACTTAGCTAGCTGAGTTGCATAAAAAGTCTAGCCTGGTACAGGAAACAGCGTAGCAGTTGCCTAAAGAAGCATATGCTAGAAAAGGAAGAACAAAAAGCAATTTCATAAAGTTCTCTTCTCATGCATCTATAAAAGTAATTAAATCTGTTCTTTCCTTGTGCTTTCTAATTCAAGAATAATTTAAAGGATTTGTAATTACTTAAGGTTTCCACCCATTTATTCATCTCCATTACTATTGCTTTACCCTCAACACAAAAATTTCTGTTCAATTGTTACTAATTGTTTCTTCAGACTGTGTTGGTCTTGCTACCTTATTTACAAGCTCCTTCAGTACCTATATAGGCAGAATTAAGTTTTTAGACAGCATAATAAAAAAGGACAGATCTAATTACATATAATTGTACACAGTAGGAAAAACAACATTCTCTGTAGTCTCACAATACCATTTCATCTGTTTCTCTTTCCTCAAGACATATTGCAATTGTTATTCTCACTAAAACACATCAACGGGCTCTACCTTCCTGATATCTGTAATTTGCAGAAGCAGTAATCATGTAATGGCTATAAATTACAAAATAGCTGACAAATCATATCAAATGGCCAACAATAAAGTATCAAAATAATTAGATTTTATTTTGTCACCTACAAGACACCTGGAAATTCTGAAGTAAACAAGCACACTACCCATTAATTAGCCTTATTGCAATCCCCAGTACCCTAAAAGCCTGGTAAATTACTGAGGGTTGACATGACAAGACAAAATAATGACATCTAATATCAATTTAATCACCTATATTTTCCCCTTCAATTTGATTATGTGTATAGTTTGTATACGTGTGGAAAGTATTAAGGGATTGTTTGCCTGTCAGCATGGACAAGGACCCTACGCTTCCAAGATGCACAGCACTACTCTAAATGACTTCCAATTTGAAGAAGTATATGGGTGAGGAAGTGGGACAAGGACATGCTGATGAAATACAGCTCTTGCTAAAAGAAAACTTAATGATGAAGAAGAAAAACAGTTTAATATGTACTCGATGTAGAAAGAAGCAGGAATGGAATAAAAAGAAACTTGTAATTTTAAATCTACAAGAGCAAACTAAAGGATCTAACATTGTTTCTTTTACAAAAATCCAACAAACCACCACCACCTCCCAAGTTATACTTTGATAACTCTATAAAATCAAAGTATTAAAACGAAAAGATTTTACTGATTCACATATACTAAGGTCAAACAAACTCCTTTCTATAGGAGCCTGTCATATCTCATTTCAGAAGCCCAAGGATACCTTCATGTTTATCCACAAGTAATTTACATACATAACTTACTATAGATGAAAACAACTTGGTTTGGATATTACATGCAGTGGTCAGATAACATAATTGAAAGAATAGTATCATATTCTTTTCTAATCAGAAAGAATTCTTTTCACCCCACTTAAAATAAAACTTTCAACTTCCTAGGCACTTAGCTCCATGGTCTAGTTGATTGGACAGGGCTGGGTGATAGGTTGGAGTGGATGATTTTGGAGGTCTCTTCCAATCTGGTTAATTCTATGATTCTATAAGGAACTCAATCAAAAAACCAGGCAGAGTGGGGAGTGGGCAAAAAAAGCACATTAAAAAAATGCTCATAATTACTTTCCATTGAGCAAATTTCACAGTAGGCTACTTAAAATTAATTTATTTTCAAAGGCTGTATTGGAAGAAAGCTTTAGACTGATTAAACTTAAAGAGGAGTGTGTTCTGTGTACATGGGGAAATGCGGAATAGACAAGAAGGAAAGGCTTCAGAGGACTCTTGGTCCACAAAAGGCAGTAAATAAATAGGATCACAAACTGCTTTGGATTGGAAGGGGCTTTTAAAGGTCATCTAGTCCAGCCTCTCTGCGTGCTTAGCAGCATTTCTAACCAGATAAGGTTGCCCAGAGCCCCATCCATTCCGACCTTAAATGTTTCCAAGTGCACAGAAAAAAAATCCCCGTATCTTCCTTTCTCTAGTTTAAAACCATTGTAAAGGGTTAACCCTCCTGGGAGAGTGTTCTTGACCCTGACATCAGGTGGTCTTGATCCTTCCCCAGGGTGGGTCTGAACACTATGGGATATGGTGGTTATCCCACTCCCACTTCCTGTCTAAGATCCATAAAAGCAGGGGGACTTCCTGTTGTTTGTTCTCTCTCACCCTGCCTCCTGCTTGCCAGCAACCACTCTTTCCTGCTGCTCTTCGTTTTACCACGTGGCCATCACCCAGGAGGCACACAAAACCCATTGCCATCAAATCTGGTTGTATTTACGTATTCTGTATCTTGTTTTCCCTTCCCTATTCCTTTGTATCTTCCCTACCTCATACTTTTTTATTTATTGTTAAACTTTTCTTCTTTTAACTTCCAAATCAGAGTGAGATTATTTATTTGCGTATGCTTACCTTTCCTCTCTCTCTCCACCGAATTCCTTTTCTTTGGGAAAGATGGGGGAGGAGGGAGAGACATCCTATAAGTTGTTATTGGTTCTATCAACTATATTTGAGTCTCTGGAAAATTTAAATTAGAACTGAGACAATTAATTTGGTGTCTCAATATGGGGCTAGGTAGAAAATAACTATTTTAGACACGATTTGGAAGTTAAAAAAAAGGATGTTCTAAGAGTTTTAATAATTCAAGCATTTGGCTGGTTGTTTTGGAGTTGGATTTATAAGTTCATTAACGTATCATGTTGTCTGGGTAATGCTTGATATGGTGTTGGACTATTTTAAGGGTTTGCCTGTGCAGGTGTATGGATGTTTACTAGTTTCTGTTGGAAACTCAATGGGTTTTGGGAATGCCTCTGATACATGGAACCACTCTGCGAATGTGTGCTGGGACATACAAGGTCCAGATATTTTGGGGGATAAATGATACTTACTAGCAGTTTCTGCATTGTGCTTAAATTTGATTCTGGGGTTCTCATTGCTGTCCTAGCCTGGATCACATGGCAGCCACGTGGAGCTGCCATGACTAGGGCATTTAGAAAAGAGGTAAGCAGGGACAGGGGTGACCCACCCCATACCTGCCACTGCTGCGGCTGTTGCTGTGAAGGCTCTGAGACCAGCCACTCTCAGGTCGGTGCCACTCAGACCAGCCCTTGCAGCACAGCGACAGCCCCGCGTGACTCACCGATCCTGAGTGTTGCAAACGGCCTGGCAGGCTTCGGTGGGACAGTCCCTGTCCCGAACGCGTGTCCACCCCAGGCTCCACCCCCACAGATTGCCATCTATGGATAGAGTCACAGAATCAATCAGGTTGGAAGAGACCTCCAAGATCATCCAGTCCAACCTATCACCCAGCCCTATCCAGTCAACTAGACCATGGCACTAAGTGCCTCATCCAGGCTTTTCCTGAACACCCCCAGGGACGGCGATTCCACCACCTCCCTGGGCAGCCCATTCCAATGCCAATCACTCTCTCTGGGAAGAACTTCCTCCTAACATCCAGCCTATACCTCCCCAAGCACGACTTGAGGCTGTGTCCCCTTGTTCTGTTGCTGGTTGCCTGGGAGAAGAGACCAACCCCCATCTGGCTACAGCCTCCCTTCAGGTAGCTGTAGACAGCAATGAGGTCACCCCTGAGCCTTCTCTTTTCCAAGCTAAACAACCCCAGCTCCCTCAGCCTCTCCTCACAGGGTTTGTGCTCCAGGCCCCTCACCAGCTTTGTTGCCCTTCTCTGGACAC
>WAAF01015267.1:0-22552 GCA_013400475.1 Tricholaema leucomelas | reverse complement strand
CCCACCCCCCCAAAAAAAAAACCCCAACAACAACCAGAGGAAAAAAGCTGTTCTATTGTCTGCCTGACCAGGTTTTATCTTGTACAGTACACACCTAAAGTCTTATCTTCTTGAATAATATCACTATCAACAGAGACTTTGGTCCCATTTTACAGTTCTGTTTAATTTCCATTGTGCTATAGCATCAGCTGGGCAGCGATTCTCAACCAGGTGCTCCTGCCAAAGGGGAAAGTTCCTCTTTGGAAGAAGAAGGGATGTGATCTCTCATACTCTCGTGGCAGGAGGAAGGGGATGAGATGGGTTGGCCTGGAGCATCTGCTGTTTATCTTGATGGAGGTCACTTTCAGGCAGCATAGCAATGCTGTTTTATACTGGCAGGGGATTTGTTTCCCTGAACTCGCTGCCCCCTCAGAAAGGGGACAAAGAAAAGCAGTTAGACTTGGACTGCAAGAATAATTTGCTCTGGGCCGATCAGGGAATGGAAAGGCTTCTTGGAGCCAGCTGGGAAAAGATTAGCTGACCTTTTGGCTGTAAATTATTGTCCTGCTTGAGTGCTGACAGGAGAGGGGAAGATGTGTCTTTGCAGCAGAAATTGTGTTGAATGTTTAGAAGAGAAAAAAGAGGCAGTCAATTTCAGGAAGACTGGAGTAAGGGAGCCTGTCATTCATTCAGCTCTTAGCTGCAGAGTAGATGCTTCTGTGTCTTCCTTTTCTATCTCTGCTTACAGAACTGATATTACTGAATTAATTATGACATCTGTGTGAAGAACTAAAGAATTGCTCAAGTCCTCTATTCAGCAGCAGAGAAATGTCAGAGTCATCTCGCAGCAAATTTAAAATTACACCAACCTGAACTATCTCTACTGGCAGCATAATAATAAGGCAGGTGTTCAAAATCAATTAAGTTCCAGTGCCTTCCTTTTGTCCTAGAAAATTCAAATCTGAAATTAGTTGGAGTTCATTTGACTTCTCAATAAAAGAAGCGGAGCTTCAGAGATAATTTGAAGTAAGACTGATCTATTCTCAACCTGCAAAGACCAGAGGAGCTGTCTGTGTGCATGTACTTGTCAGTGCACACTGAGCACCCAGTACAGACGCTCAAAGTCCATGGAGTGACTGGTTTGAGGCTGCATTGTTGACATGTTAGCTGGGACTTGGGCCTGCCAAAACTTAGTTTGTTAAAATTTGGATGAGATCATGAATGCCAAATGAACTGTGCCTCCTTTCCCGCTGGCTAAGAGGAGAGCCTCTGCATGCTGCTCTGCAAAACCTTCACAAAGACCCTGGAGCAACCAGAGAGAGAGTCATAGAATGGTAGAATCAAGCAGGTTGGAAGAAACCTCCAAGACCATCCAGTCCAACCTAGCACCCAGCCCTATCCAGCCAACCAGACCATGGCACTAAGTGCCTCAGCCAGGCTTTGCTTGAACACCTCCAAAGATGGCGACTCCAACACCTCCTTGGGCAGCCCATTCCAATGCCAATCACTCTCTCTGCCAACAACTTCCTCCTAACATCCAGCCTAGACCTCCCTCACCACAACTTGAGACTGTGTCCCCTTGTTCTGTTGCTGCTTGCCTGGCAGAAGAAAACAACCCCATCTGGCTACAGCCTCTCTTCACATAGTTGTAGACAGCAATGAGGTTTGCCCTGAGCCTCCTCTTCTCCAGGCTGCACACCCCCAGCTCCCTCAGCCTCTCCTCACAGGGCTGTGTTCCAGGCCCCTCACCAGCTTTATTGCCCTTCTCTGGACACGTTCCAGCACCTCAACATCACTCTTGAATTGAGGAGCCCAGAACTGGACACAGCACTCAAGGTGTGGCCTGACCAGTGTTGAGTACAGTCCCACTGGCCGCACTGTTCCTGATCCAGGCCAGGATGCTATTGGCTCTCTTGGCCACCTGGAGGAGACCTCTGGTTGTCCTACCAGCAGTGGTATGCCCAGATATGATCTGCATGGGACACCCATCTTTCAGATCACAAGACAACCCAGGAGCTTCAGATGCTGCCAAAATGCATATATTTCCATAGCACCTTGACTTGGTTTTGGCATTGGCCAAGGCTTTGAGTCACCTTCTTTTGCAGAGTGGGGCATGGATTGGAGTGAGGACTGCTCAGGTGGGGCTACCTGTGGCAGGACCATGAGGCTTCCAGTAGCAGCAGTGTTATCTATGTTATTTTTGTGGACATAGACACAGCTGGGAGGCACAGAAGAAAATTTCTTGTCGCAGGAGGATTTCTCTTGGGGAAAGGTGATGAGCAAAGCCCAGGCTCCATGTTGAGCCTAATCTAAGATGGTGGTGTGCTGCAAACTTCAGTGCAGCCATTGGCTTTCCAAAAAAGCTCATCTTGTGCAACCTCTTTTCTCAAGTCTGGGAGTGGCAGACTTCTTCCAGGCAAGACCCCTGCACATAACTGCCTGGAGACACTGAGTTTAAAACAAAATCTTCTTTATTTTTTTAATATCCTCCTGTCTGCTAGCATCTACCTATAGAGTTAGGAAAGGGTATTTCCCTTCTTCATGCTCACTGCCTTATGCTGGTAAGAGTTTGCTTACTTCTTTCAAGTTTTTTTTCGAAGCCTTTCTGGCTTGACCCTGAGTTATGAAGGTAGGCTGAGTGTGACACCTCACCTATTGCCCTAAGGAGGATGCTCAGCATTGACATCCTCTTGTGTGTCTGGGATGCAGGAGCTGCCCCACCCCTCAGTCACCTGCTGTTTTGTCTGGGAGAAGAGGAAGTTTGGGCTGCTTTGCTGTATTGGTTCTCTTCCTGCAGCAATCCCTGATTCTACCCACGGGATTTCAGAGTGCTGCACTGCCTCTTTGGGGCCATGGGTGTAGGCATCAGGGTGTGGTCCAGGGTGCTCTGATGGAGCATCCCAAAAGCTCAGAGGAAGAACAGTGTGGGTGAAGGAGTGAGCACACAAGTCATAAAGGAAGAGGATCTGGACTCGGAGCAGTAGAGCTCTGCTCCCAGCTTTTACTGCCACCGGTTCCAAACTGGACTTACTGCTTCCTCCAATTCTTTCAGTCACCGATTAAGTTGCTTATGTTTTCCAGTCTCTCGCTGAAACAGGCACTTGATACCTTTCAGCTCTTTCCCTGCGGCTGCTGCTCCACTTCCGCCATCCCCCAGCCTGTCCTGACGGGAGCTTTTATACTCCCACCACCAGATCGGGCATTTCACACCCCCATGCCTGCCGCGATGGCCCAGGCAGCTCCTCACCACCTTTCCAGCCCTGAGCCGCGGCCTCTGCTCCATCCTCCTGCTCCTCGTTCAGCCCGACGGCCCGCCCATCCTGTCCCGTCCCGCCAAGGAGCATCCCCGTGGCGGGACCTCCTCCTTCCTTTCTTCCCTCCTTCCCTCCCGGCGGCCTCGAGTCGCGCAAGTGATGGAGAGAGCGTCACCGGCTCCTAGCAACGCGCCTAGCAACGCTCCTGGCAACCAGGCAACATCTGCTCCCGCTGGACCAATCCGCGCCGGGAACATCTGGGCACCCACCTCCGCGGGCTGCGGCCGGGAGGTGATGCGCTCCTCAGTGGCTGCAGGGACCCACAAGAGCTGCCACCTCCACCACCTCCTCTACCACCACCTCCTCCACCTCCTCCAGGAGAAGCAGGCATCTAGGGAAGGACGGGAGCAGCCCTCCTTCTGGAGCCGGGGCTAGCTGGGTGAGTGCTTTGAGCTGGTGGTGACTGGGGATGGTGAGCCATGGGGCTAGCCATGTGGGTTATCCAGGGGGCTGTCCATGGCAGTGAGCTGGTATGGGGCTTGGCCAGTGGGATCTGCCCAAACGGCTTTAGCAGGTGGCTGTTGGCGTGGAGTAAGTTTTGTATGTGTTTGTGAGCTCTGGGTTTGCTGCATGGTGGAAGAGGGCAAGGAGCTGAGCGGGAAGCTCACCACAGTCCTGCAGTGCTACGGGCTGCGGGCAGAAGTTCCTGCTGCTCTGACAGACTCTATCCTGCCCTTTGAAAGATCATTTTAACCAGACTCATCTTTTTACGCTCAGAGCTGAACTCTGAAAAGTAACCACAGCTTCTCTTTCATTGCCTGTTAGTGAAGTATCATCCTGTGAGATGAGACAACTGTCTAAATATAGATGTCCTAGAGCCGCGAGACATGAATACGCACACATCCACGCTCTCTTTGCCCGTCTCTCCTGCAGGGTTTAGACCTGTTTATTTTCACTCACCGGCATAAGAAGTGTGAGTGTCTCTGCAAGCACACATGAAAATGCAGAGCTGGGCTATGCACATGCTATAGCTGTGACTGTTTCTCCTCCAGGGTGGGAAATATTGTTACTACTGTGTGCCAGATAGTCCTCTGTGTGTGTGTGTCCCAGAAGGGACGCATCAGCCGGGTGCTGCTGAATCTACTTGCAGCCTGGGAGCTGTGCTGTGTGTGAGGCAACGTCTGAAACGTGCACACTTAATAATTCAATTAAATAAAAATGGAAATTCCACTTTCCCCAGCCCCGTGTTTCTCTTCAGGCACTGTGGGCGCGTATGTGCGTGTGTGACGATAGGAAATTAATGCTACTACTCAAAATAATGGTGTGGGTTTAATAGTAGCCCTTTAGCTTTCCTCTGAGGCTGACAAGACTTAATGGAGAAAATAATGTGCCATTTTAAGGAGTGGTGTTCAGGGCAATAATCATGTTCTAGCTCAGGAAACTTCCGGATGTGTAGGGGAGCAAGCTGTGTTTTTGCAGCGTTTGCTCTGGGAAGATTATAGCAATACCACTGAGGGACTGAAGTGAATGGCTGCCCAGGGAGGTGGTGGAGTCACTGTCCCTGGAGGTGTTCAAGAAAAGCCTGGCTGAGGCACTTAGTGCCATGGTCTGGTTGACTGGATAGGGCTGGGTGCTAGGTTGGGCTGGATGAGCTTGGAGGGAGGTCTCTTCCAACCTGGTTGATTCTATTCTATTCTATTCTATTCTATTTCTCTTAATGTTTACTTTTACTTTCCTGGTGTTTGAGAGGGAGTCCAGAAAGCAAGGTCGAAGTTAGAGAATTGGATGTGACATCAGAACTCTTGTTTTTCCTGTTACTAAGCCCCGTGGGGGCTGCTGAAATAGCACTTTCCTCTCTCACAGTCCAGCTGCTTATGGTGTATGCCCTGACGCTGCCAACTGAACCATGCCTGTCTCTCCTCGATCCACCTGACAGGTAACCCTTCAGCAGTGCTGCGCTGCCAGAAATGCTCACTGAGCCCGTGCAAGGAGGAAATCTTACTGGAGCTGCTGAGATCATCCCAGAGAGACCCTTTGCAGATTGAGTCTGCACCCTCAGGTAAGTAACAAGTTTGCAGACTTCAACTGGTGGGGCTGGGTGAGGGAAATGACATGGATTAGCGATGAAAGGGGGGTCAAGCTGGAAATGAGATTTTATTCTATTGATGAAAGCAGTGGGACTATGGGTCATGAGACAGGAATAGCTACTTAGTCATTAAGTCTCATGTCTTTATGCGCTCATGAGAGATGTTCAGATGCTTGTGCCTCAAGCGTGTGAGCCCAGGGAGAGCCTGCAGCTAGGGAGATGTGCAAAGCAATTAGCAAGCTAAAAGAAAGGCAGCTGCAGCCAGCGTACTACAGCAGGGCTGTGGGTCTCCGCCTTTCCACGGGTCAATTAAAGGGGGATCTCTGCCTCAGAAAGGACTAAGGCTCCATACTCTGGAGGGACTGTGATCTGTCGTCAGTCGGTGTGGAGTTCTGGGGCTGGCATGTGTTTTCAGTCCACATGTTAATCTGTCCGTGGCCTGGTAGCTTTGCGTTATCAACTGGGAATCCCACAGTGGGACCAGCTGCTTTTCCTGTCCCTGAAGAGGGGAAATACAGCAATGTAGCCTGTGAAATCAGAGAAAGGTTTCAGCTCCCTAATTGTGAGTGCTGCTAAGGTTAGAGGCAGGGGAATTTATCGCTGCAGTTTGCCAGCAGTCACAAGGACATGGTGATATATCCTGTCACGTCAAAGTCACGTCTCCTACTGATAATAAATGCCAGTTTCTGTGTGCTCGGAAGCCTCAGGTTTTCTACTTGTGCATGCAATTGACACTCGGAATCGGTCTCCTTCTCAGCCAGCTTTATCTTGCATATTGATTATCCTCCCTCACCTTGCGAGAGGAAACCCTGCGGGGCACCAGCACATCGACTCGCCCCCTTCCGCGCCCAGCCTCGCAGGTCCGCCTCGGCCAGAGCCTCCGTGCTTACCTCCTGCAGACGTCTGCAGCAACAAGCCAATAGCACCTGCTCGTACAACCCCTTTCACTGCAGCACTGAGCAGGCAGGGATGGATTTTCATCCCGAGGAAAGGTAGGAGAGGTGGAGGAACAGGCAGGTGTGGGAATGCTCCCAAGGTCTCACGCATGATCTCTGGGGCAGAGCTGCTGTGCAAACACGGGGTTTGCAAATCGCTCTCTGTTGCCCGAGGTGGAAAAGCACAAGCTTTGTTCTCGGTTGTTTCTCTTTTTTTTTAGCCCTTTCTTTCTTTCTTATCCTGGCTGTTCAATCGTTTGTGAAGCCCTGCGTTGCCTCCTGTCTGGGCTAGCTCTCAGCCCTGTGGAAATCAGCCGGCACTAATTGATGCCAAAGAGGGGCTCCTGTTGCTGGGGTGATGCGGAAGCGCAGGGGCCACATGAAGAGAATTTCTTGCAATTTGCAGTTCAACTGTGAAGTTGCCGTGTTATAAATCTATTTCAAATCCAATTTAGATAAGATAACCTTCTGTCCAAACCTGCCTAATAACTCTGTGAGTGCCACACCATAAAGCGCTGCAATTATTCCTGGAGAAATAAATAGGAAGGAGCACATTTTGCTCTTTTGAAAGTACAATTAAAGCCTTAGTGAAGCTGCCTCTGAGAGATCCAGACTTGAGACGGAGCATCTATTCCCTCACTGCCCCGTGTGGGATTTATGTTTCAAACTTCCATTAGCATTGATGGCAGCTTCAGCTGCTCTGCTGCGATGTGCTGCGCATGCAGAGCAGGCAGGCACCGGCAGTGGTGGGATGTAAACACTGATTGTCGCTTGCAGGCAGCGCTTGCTCTGTGGTTCCCGAGCCCTGGCACCACTGCCCGCTGTGGCAAATTCACCCAGTCCTCGGTGGGTAGCAGAGGGCTTGCAGCTGAATGCTGGCAGGATGCTGAATGCGCTTTCCCGAGGCTCATCTGGGCTGGAAGGACAAAGCTTGTGGTCAGGACTCAGTGCTATGCTGGTTAGCCCCTGTGGGGAAATTTGGCCCTGTGCCTTGACTTGTGGTGTGGCACTGAAAAAAAAATGTAATGTGATTAAGATGTATCTGTCTCCGAGCTTGACTGAGGCAGAGGCAGTGACTCATACCACCTTGCTGTAACTGTCAAAACACTTGGCTCACAGGGAATAGCCTTCTACCCAAAAAGCACTGACTCGATATGTTTATGTTTAAACAAAACACTCAGGGGCTGATTCACTGCGGCATTACTACAGCCTTGTGTGCCTGTAACCCCAGCCAAGCAGCCCTTGGGCGTGCACGGACCCACTCTGCTCAGACTTCCAGGCTGAGCATTAGAGAAAAGCTTGGTCCTTGCAAGCCTCCTGCAGGGAGAGAGGTGCCCTTGTAGGCTTTAGTGTTGGTGCTGAGGGCACAGTGCAAAGGCACAGATCATGCTCCCATTTCTCTACACCTGTAGAGAGATATGTGGACAGCCATAAAAGATGACAATGATGATGATGATGGGATGGGTGAAGGTGAAAGCATCTACACTGTACACAAGTGCAGAGCTTGAGCTTCTGGTGGAGCAGCCCTAAAATGGGACTTGCTTGCCTTTGATTCATGATCTAGTCCTGCTGCTGCAGGTGTGCAAGCAGCACCGTTTTCCTCAGAGAGACAGAAGGGAGAAGTTGAACCACCTGTGACAAGCTGTGAGAGCTGCTGGCCTGGGGAATTGGGTGCTCTGGGTTCTGCAAAGTTGGAATTATTAGGATTTGATAACAGCTGGAGCAAGTTGTTCTGCTTGGGCTACTGTACACTTGCAAAGTAGCCTTCCACTTACAAGCAGGAAGACATTTAACACCACCAGTGTGTGCCCTTGGTGATCATTTGCTGGCTCTTACCCTCCCTTCTACTAAAGCAAGCGGTGAGGGTTGCTATGATTGTGCCACTTTGTCTGATACAGGGTTTTTAGGAATTTAAATACAGACAACTACTTTGCACTCAAGGGGTTTCTTCCGTGTTGGTGCTGAGCATAACCTCAGAAAGGAGATGCCAGCTGGATGCTCGAAGAGCCCACTGACAGAGTGGTTTTGTGTGTTCTTCTGCAAAATACAATTCTTTCCATCTGGTTCTGTCAGGTAGCAGCAGCCCCCAGCCTGCAGCATGTGCCAAAAGGCATCCCTCTCTCCCTGCTCCCCTCCTTTCCGGGGTCAGGGCTCCAGCACTCCAGAGCTCATTGCCTTGTCCTGTCTCTCTGCTGTTTGCTGGTGTCTTCAGGATCACTCATGCTCAAGGGGTGCTAAATACCCTGATGTCACCGTCCATCTCTGGGACAGAGAGAGGGATGTCTGCATCCTGGAGCATCAGAGGAGAGGTTTGCATGGAGCAGCAGAGCCAAGGGACTGAGCTGTGGTCGTCTGCATACTGTGATTGTTTGTCTTGCCCCTACATTCATGCTGACTTTCTGCTTGTGCTGCACACAGGCTATGTCTGTGCTTCCAACCTTTTCACCAAACCCCACCAGGGACTGAATTCTAGCATTCAGAAGCTGGATTTGAAGGAGAAGAAAGGGCTTATGGTTGGCTTATCAACCTGTGCACTGGGTTTGGCTCCTTTCCCAGCCCTGACAGCCTGCTGGCCACAGGAATGTCGTTTTATCTTCGTGTACCTTTGTCTTTCTCAGAGTGGTATGAGAAAAACTGTAACATTCTCCCATCCCATGGTGCCAACAGGATAAATGCATCTGTGATTGTGCTCAAATAACACAGCAATGGGGTTTTTCTCCTAGTAGAACCTAATATCAGCATAGTTAATGTCCAGGCTGTTTGGGTTCAGATACTAGAATAAAACCTGCAAGGCAATGGAGGTTACTGGGTATCAATTTAAACCAGTGTCTGCAGCTACTCGGTGCTAATGGAATGGTGAAGGCCACACCTGTACCTTTGCCCTCGAGAGCTGATGTCAGCGCAAGGAGCATCTCTGGTGCATGTGGTGGCCTGGCTGACTAAACATAATGCTGTCCCACTGCAAGAGCAATGGTCCCTCTCCTGGGAAACGTTGCTATTTTGTGCAGTCCATGTTGGATCGAATCCTGGAGCAGAGCTGAGGGGGTATTGGCTCCAAATGAGGAGCCGAGAGTTTTCTGCCCTGATTTGTAACATCCTTTATGGGAAACCTCCATTGTCATACACTTGAAATTCAGGGAAAAAAAAACACAAGAAGTGTCTCTTATATGAAGGATTTTTTCCCTTCAGCCTCTTCTTGTGGGTTTTGATGTAGAGGGAGGAAGGGAGAGCACATTACTCCTTTCAACCAGTGAAAGAGAGATGGTATCAGCTGTGTGGGTATCTTTTCACACCTGCCTGCAGCTAAGACTCAAGGAGTTCCCTTATGCCCTGTCCTTCCAATGACATGAGGTCCATGTTTTGGCTGTGCAATACCTTCTGGCTTTTCTGCTGTGGCAAAGAAGATGTCTAGAACCGAGGTCTTTTCATTTTTCTTTAGAAACCTAAGTTTCAAACCATAAGGAGATCTCAATTTGAGGAAGAAAATATGTCTCATAGGGGCTGATTTTGTCTTATTCTAAACTGTGTCTCCAGACTCTTTCTCTGGACTGCCTTTAAATGTCAGCATATTTTTTGTGCTTTGGTTTGGTTGGTTTTTTGTCTGTTTGTTTGTTTTTAATTGTGGATTTAAAGGCAAACCACAGAAATGTCATACCAAAGAGAGTGTCTGGGTGGCAATGATGCTACTTAGAAAGGCACATGGCTCTTTCTGTTGTCTAGTGAACAGAAAAGCGAAAGCCAGCCCTGGCTCTTGCAAGTACCTGATGTTCACCAGACTGAATACTACCAAAGTTATGGATCTCATGATGATGCTGAATTAGGACCATGGCACCTTTCCATGGAGGTGAGCGAGCTCAGAGTAGCCAGCCAGGCTCTGCTGTGGGTGTACAGAGGGCCCTGGTCCCCTGCAAGGTTCTCCTCCGGGCGAGCAGACCTCCACTGGGCTCCCGTTGCAGGACAAAAGCTCAGTAGTCTGTTCCTTTAGCCCGAAGACTCTTTGTGCCCTGAGTAACTGAAGCAATCCAGAGACTAAACCAGCTCCACTACCTTCCAACCACACTGGGGCTCTTCTGCTTCTCTGGGACGACACTACCACCTAGTGAATATGCTCTGTATTGGTCTTCCAGGGAAGCCACACGGCTCTGTGCCCGATGTGTGGAAATTAGCCCTCATCCCTCATTCCACACAGGTCCCAGCACGGCACAGGGACCCCTGTTCTGCACACAGGTAACCCCATCCCAGTCTTTCCTGCAGTGCATGGAGACCTTCCTGGCTTGGGTATCTCTCTCTGTCCTGTGAGGCTGTGTCTCTCCAGGTGCACACCACTCAGTTTGTAGGACCTGGAGATCTTGCCCAGAAGTGGCAGCATATATCCAGTGCTGTGATGGTCACTCTGGAGCAGGGCTTGGTGTACTGTCAAGCTTTAAAGTAGTGGCTCAGAAGTGCCTTCACATTTGCCAGCCTCTCATTTTTATGTTTTTGGTTTTTTTTTCCAGTGGGTGAATTGCTGCATGTTGAGGCTCATTGCAGTCCAGGATGTATCCCACCTCTGGACTCTTCCCTTCTCCTACACACCCTGAACCACAGAGTTACAGCCACTGGCAGTGAGTGTTACTGAGCTTCTTTTTTCTTCCTGTTTTGTGCAGAGCTGATCTGATTGGGGCCTACCAAAGACATTAACGACGTCGAAAGTAGCCTACTTTAAGAGAAAATATGCAGAAGAAGAACATTTACATCAAGATTACCATGAGTATTGTCCAAAAGTGAGTATCAGAATCATAGAATTGTAGGATGGTAGGGCTTGGAAGGGACCTCTGGAGATCATTGAGGCAACCACCTAGGGCAGATCACACGAATGTGTCCAGACAGGTCTTAAAGTCTCAAGAGAAGGAGATTCCACAATCTCTCTGGGCAGCCTGTTCCAGTGCTCTGTCACCCTCACAGTAATGAAGCTTCTCTTCATAGAATCATAGAATCAGCCAGGTTGGACATCATCCAGTCCAACATCATCCAGTCCAACCTATCACCCAGCCCTATCCAGTCATCTAGACCATGGCACTAAGTGCCCCATCCAGTCTTTTCTTGAACACCTCCAGGGACAGTGACTCCACCANACCAGTGCTGAGTACAGGGGCAGAATAACCTCCCTTGTCCTACTGGCCACACTGTTCCTGATCCAGGCCAGGATGCCATTGGCTCTCTTGGCCACCTGGGCACACTGCTGGCTCATCTTCAGCTACTCTCTACCAGAACCCCCAGGTCCCTTTTCTTCCTGGCTGCTCTCCAGCCACTCTGTCCCCAGCCTGTAGCACTGGTTGAGGGTGTTGTGGCCAAAGTGTAGAACCCTGCACTTGGCTTTGTTAAATCTCATCCCGTCAGCCTCTGCCCACCCATCCAGCCTCTCAAGGTCCCTCTGCAGGGCTCTCCTACCTTCCGACAGATCCACACCTGCTCCTAGCTTGGTGTCATCTGCAAACTTCCTGATGCTGGACTCAACCCTCTGTTCCAGATCACCAATAACGATATTCACATTGAAGTGGAATTTCCTGTGTTCCGATTTATGTCCATAACAGAGAACAGCTCTCTCATTCCATACCCCATCTCCCCCTGCTTTCATTAGTTGATGCTAAAGACCCATTTGCTTCCCCTTTACTCCCCAGCACCTGATACTACCCGAGGACCGGACCTGTATTCTAAAACTTTCTCTCCAGAAACTCCGATTCCTGGATGACCCCGAAGCCTATCTCCGAAGGTCTGTATTAATTAACAATCTGTTGAGGAAGATTCACCTAGAGACAGAGAGGGAGAGCTATGAATACTTTAAGGAGGCTCCGTGTTATAGGACTGCTTACTCTGACGCACGAAAACGGCTGAAGTTTATGGTGCAGGAGTGCTGTTCCCAGGCGCTCTATTATGAAGAGCTGCATTCGTATCGCATCGTGCCTTACTCTGCAGAGAACGCCGTTTACGGAATGGGCTACACGAGCAGCCACCTGGAGCAAAATTCTCAGTTGCTTATTTATAAAATGAATTAAAAGTAGCTGTTAGACCCACTGATGTTTGTCTCTGGATGCTTGAACTGCTTATTGAGATGTTAAGATGAGGCGCTAATTGCAGATGTACTTGCGGTCAAAGGCAGATGCGTTCGGAGGTGAGTGGAAGGTACTTTGAATAATGCTCTGCAGTCCCAGCTCTTACCCCCTCCCCGGTTATGAAGTACCTTGGCTTACACACAGAGCTGGTGCAATATGGAGGTCCTTACCCACAGAGACTGTGAGCAACGTGTTTTAAGTTATCTGTGTGTAGATACAGACGTTCCCAATCACTTTGCAGTTAAATGATGCCATCCTCAGTAGAAGGGGAGCCCCAACCTAGCGGAGTTGTCTATCGGTGAGGAGTGAAATGCAAGTTACTTACTGTAAAGGCACAGCTAGAAGGTTTATTTGAGAAATGCCTTGAGCATGAAGGAGTTAGTGCCAAAGGAAACAACCTTTTGCTTAGGATTTTCAGAGACTTGACTCGCTTGCTACTTACAAGATGCTCCATACTGAGCTTTGCAAGGGTTTGGTTTTTGGTTTATTTAAAAGAATAATTACATCCACCTTTTGCTTATATTATCTCTTAGCTGATGTCTGCTTTGCTGTTTTAATAGAAACCAGGGTGACTCACAGGAAAGATTGGTTTTTTTTTCAGCCCATCTTCAGTGTTTCTTTAACTTCATTTGATTCTCTCCCTACCTGTCTCTCTGATACTTCTTTGCATGCTAATTTGCTGTTTGACCAGAGGTTCACTTTGAGAATACACAGTAATTTCTTTTTATGTGGCATATGAAAGGCAAGAAAACAATGATCACTCGTTGACAGAGAATGGATGAATGTATCTGGCATATGCTAGTAAAACCTCAGAGGTTCTCCTGATGAAACTGCTCAGCATTAGTAATAGTGTTCCAGGTTAAGTGAATTGCCTACTTTCAATCTGAGAACTGACCATAGAAGATGTAAATATATACTTCACAAGCTATGACAACAGAGATGTTCAGCAAATTGGTGACCATAATTGGCAAGTTTTATAGCTGCCAAAGCTATGTCATGAAAATACCAAAGAGTAAATATAAGGGAAAAGATGATGCTCCAGCAATGGGGTCAAAAGCAAAGGTTGCACTATAACTTGGGGAAATGTGATTAGCAAGCCTGAAAGCTGGCCAATACCAGTACACCCACAGCTCACCTCTGAGTGACTTGCATCCCAGAAATTGCTGAACAAATACATGATCCAAAGCCTGTCAAAGTCCTAGAGGTTTGGTGGCTTACTGTGAAGAAACAGTCTCTGCCTCGCTGGCCATCTCCCCTTTAAAGCTTTAACGCAAAGTAACTAATAGCGCACACTCAGCTGGAGGCAGAGCTGTATCTGAGAACTTCACTTCTTATTTTGGAAGGCTTTGCTCATGCAGATGTGGCTGATGCTATTTCTGAAGCACTATACAGTATGAACAAAACCCATTGCTTGCCAGGGACGTGCTTCATGTAGGATTTCTTCTGTAACCCAGCTTAGAGCATCCTAGTCGTGTGTGTTGCACTTGTCATCACAGCTCTCGGGTGTGTGTTAGTGCAGGAGAAAAGACAGAAAGGCAAAGGCAGGAGCTGTGAAGAGCAAAGTTAACTCTGATAGGAGTAGTTAGAAGGTAGTACTGGTTTAGGAGACAGAAGAAAATGGTGAAATTCACATACATTTTTTACATGGGAAAAAAAAAAAACCAATGAAAACCTAAGCAGGCAACAATCTGATTCCACACAAGGATAACCTGCAAACTGGAGAATATAAACAGCACAGATACTGTGGGAAGGATGGAAAAACAGGGCAGTGCTGTTGGGGAGGTGCTGTTAGGCATGATGAATATTCAGGTTTTTGTTTTTATTTTGAGATGAGGCATATTTACTTGTCTCTTACAAAAGGGTGACTTTAAACCCTTGCTCGGTGTAGTTTGTTGTCAGAGCTGCTTGACTTGGGGGTTATGTCTTTGCTGTCCCTGGGCTTGCACCAGCCCCACATCGTGGGAGTGATTATGCTCACATTTGGTGTTGTTTGGGAAATCTCCAGTTAAAAGTGGCCGTGTCCATCTTGACAGGGACTGGCTGGTGAAGGTCAAGTTCATTCTCAAGTGTGACATTAATACCCTAATGCCACCAGTAAACACTGGCAGCAAAACCCATCTGCTGCATGAGCTGGGGGCTGTTGTGAGAGGTGCTGTTATCCCCTCAAATGCTCTTGGTCTTGGCTTGGAACTTGCATGCTTGCATGCAGGATGTAGGACCTCAGGCAGGGGCAGCAGAAGACTGGTAGGTGGTAAAAGAAGTTTCCTCCTGCCTTTTGATTTTTTTCAAACTATGTCATTTTCCACTCTGAATTGATCTGATTTATGCATATTATTTTCCTTGGCTCCATTTTCACCTGAGTGCATAATGAACATTTGGGGTTCTGTTTGTTTGAGGGTTTTTCCCTCTCTCTCGGTGATCTACTTTATTATATTCATAGGATGGTTCTGAATGCAGAGAACTTTTTTGTTTACATAGAGTTAATAATGTTTCAATGGAATGAGAAAGCTCAGGATGATTAAAGCCTTTAACCCCATCTAAAAAAAAGTATTTCCTCTCTCAGATTCATCTTTGAAGAATCACTTCTTTGCCTGCTGAAAGAGGCAGATATGTTCTTTTTATCAGCTTCTCTGATAAGATGTTATGATAACTGAACAGATATAGCAGACAGAAATCCATATCAGACAACAAAACTCCTTGGGCTACCTCTGAAAGAGGACAATATTTTACTCATGTTCTTCTCATGGGTTGTTTTCTTGAACAAAACACATTGTCTGATCCCCCCCCCCACTTCCCCCTCATTTCTCCATGCTCTAGGATCTGTCAAAATTGATTCTTTCTTTTGAGAAAGCAATTTTTTTTTAAATGGCTCTGACTTTTTGGCATAAAATGGAATCAAAAGTCCACAGTTCTAAATGTTTTAGATCTGCTCAAGTTTTTCCTGCCTTCTGATTTGCACAGCTGCTTTGTGCTGTTGAAAAGTGGGTCTGAAATATTCTACTTCAGTGCTTAAAACCCAGGCTTTATGGGCTGATGAAGAAGCATAAAGGTGCAATAACACTGCAACTTACTCCTGAAGCATTTGGCACACTTTGAATTAGAGACTGATTTTAACTTTTAGTTGCCAAGTTACTGGGTACCAGCATTTTAGGACAGCTACATACAGTGATTTTTCTTTTTTTGGTCTTGCAGCTACAATTCAGCTCTTCTGGCTTCTGATGTGTGAATCTGTCTGTGGGTGGTCAACTTTCAGTGATATATACATACATATATATATATATATACACACACTCTATTATGACTGCATTAGAAACTCCCACACATGGGCTATGTTTGCACTGGATGTAAAGAAAAGTCCTTCCTTCTCTGACTCAGTTGCCTTGGAGATAGTCTATTCATCAGAGAGAATATAGATGAGCTGGGTGACAGGGACAGAGTTGGTAATAACAGCTGATCATTTTTTAAATGACCAGCTTAGGGCAATTAATTTTTGTCTGGGAATAGCAGCACACTTGACTGTAATTGGCATTTCAATGAGTTAACTCTTCGTGGTGCTGCTCTTCCCTAACTTTAGGGCTGTAAATGCTGGGCCTGATCCTGGATGCAGAAAGGGGGTGGCTCTGTGGGAGGTGCAGTGTGGGTGGGGAGGTGCAAGGGGTCACCTTCTGGAGCTGGGGCTAAAGGGTGCGCACGCCAGAGGCAGCTCGGGTCAGTGGGGCAGCATCTCTGTCTGCATGACCTAGTGCAGATGCCCCAAGGTATTAGGGCCCTGATCCTGTAAATGCTTCAGTTATTATCTGAGTTTCCATGCAGAGATTCTCCTACCAAAGCCAGAGAGGCTCCCTGTGTACTCGATGCTCAGCATGTGTGTGGGTATGTGCGGGGCTGGGGCTGCTGTGCGCCGCAGGAGCACCCTTCAGTCACCTAATTATCAGTACAAGTGATTATCCAGCTGCCACTTGAGTTCTTGACTACATTTCTATTGCACTGTAAATGGAACTTCTGTTTTCAATGAATGTGTTGAGTATATGGACTATTGTGCCTTAAAGTCCCATCCTCACATGAGCCTTTGTATATGTTCTGTAAATCTGCAAACTGTCTGTAGCTGATAATTCTGTGTGCTCTATACAGACCCCGTTTGGTACTTGGCAGGGCCTTGGGAAACCAGACCCCTGACCTCAGTTTGCCATGAACACAGAGGGGATGTGGCAGTTCCCTCTTTCTTCTTGTTCAGATTGCTTTGTTTCCCTTCGCTGTTCGTGCCGCTCTGTTGCTCCTGTTTCTGTCATGGCTGGGTTCTGGGTTGCCTACTGTGCCAGGCAACCCCTCAGGGGAACCCAGAAACTTGTACAAAAAAGTTGTCTCCATCTTTTAAAGGCCATTGTACAGCATGCACTCAGCAGGGAATCACAACTGCAGCTACCAACAGGGGCAGGTGTTGTCAAGTATACCATCCTATAGTGGTGCCAGGTCCAGCTGGAGAGCTGTGACTAGTGGTGTCCCCCAGGGATCAGTGCTGGGGCCAGTCCTGTTCAACATCTTCATCGATGACATTGATGAGGGCACAGAGTGTCTGCTCAGCAAGTTTGCTGATGACACCAAGCTGGGAGGCTTGGCAGATACAGCTGAAGGCTGTGCAGCCATCCAGAGAGACCTGGACAGACTGAGAGCTGGGCACAGAGGAACCAAATGAGGTTCAACAAGGACAAGTGCAGAGTCCTGCACCTGGGGAGGAATAATAAACTCCACCAGTACAGGCTGGGAGGTGATCTGCTGGAGAGCAGCCCTGTGGAGAGGGACCTGGGGCTGTTTAGTCTGGAGAAGTGAAGACTTAGAGGGGATTTGATCAATATTTCTAAATATCTGAGGGCTGCCAGGAGAGGGTGGACAGGCTCTGCTCACTACTCCCTGGGATAGGAAAAGGAGCAAAGGGTTTAAGTTGCAGCACAAGAGGTTCCACTTCAACACAAGGGGGAACTTCTTTACTGTAAGGGTCCCAGAGCACTGGAACAGGCTCCCCAGAGAGGTTGTGGAGTCTCCTTCTCTGGAGACTTTCAAGGCCTGTCTGGATGTGTTCCTCTGTGATCTGTGTTAGATTGTATTGTCCTGCTCTGGCAGGGGGGTTGGACTGGATGATCTCTTTGGGTCTTTTCCAACCCCTAACATCCTGTGAGCCTGTGATATTTGACCTGACTAACAAAGCAGAAGAGGGAACACCTATTTCCATGGAAATGCATGAGCCTGCATTGTGTTAAATACATGGTGATTATGCACCACTTAATTGGGATAATACCTACTGGTTCTGTAATAATTTAAACAACAAATGGCTTTTTAATGTTTAAAATGACTTGGGACCTGATTCAAAGTTTTTATGAAGTTGTTTTCTAAAGTGAATAGTAGAAAAATGTATATGTATTTTAAATATACATCTGATGTGCATGTGTTAATAAAGATCTATTTCTATTGAAGCAGATGGACTCTTCCTTGGATGTGTGCTGTTTAGTTTGCAAAGTCAACATGTTACCAAATCATGGTTCTGAACACCATCAACCCCCTGAGAAATGTAGAAACCCACAGATTCTTTGTGGGATCTGGATCCTGGGGGGTGAACCTGGACCCATCTGACATGTCTGATGGGTGGGGCTGGGGCAACTCCTCTTGGGTGCTGTGCAGATCTCTGCATTCATTTCTCCTGTCCTAATCCCACTGTTTGCATCCAAACTTGCTTGTGGGCTACAAGACTCTTTCTTTTTGTCTTTATTTGGTTAATAATAGAATAGAATTAACCAGGTTGGAAAAGACCTTCAAGATTATCCAGTCCAACCTATTGCCCAGCCCTATCCAGTCAACTAGACCATAGCACTAAGTGCCTCATCCATTTGCCTTACTTAAAAGTCTGAAAGGAATCATCTTTCTAATGGTATTCTGCAGGACACCTTCCAGATGCTGCAGGGGAGTGAAAGATAAAATAGGGCATTAAAAATACTGGTTAAAAATCTTGCTTATCCTCAAGGCTTTTCTTTGCTATTCTTTTTCACAGAATCAGTCAGGGTTGGCAATCAAATGACAGCCCTTAAAGGTGGCTTATCCTGTGGACCATCAGGAGAGTGATGCAGTGAATGGGCTCAAAACTGTCCTCCAGCAATGCATCTCAGCACTGGTGGATGTCCACTCTCACAGATAATGGAGGGGAAGGACCTAGAATCATAGAATCAGTCAGGGTTGGAAGGGACCACAAAGATCATCTAGTTCCAACCCTTCTGCCATGGGCAGGGACACCCTACCCTAGAGCAGGCTGCCCACAGCCTCATCCAGCCTGGCCTTAAACACCTCCAGCCATGGGGCCTCAAACACCTCCCTGGGCAACCCATTCCAGCCTCTCACCACTCTCATGCTCAACAACTTCCTCCTCACATCCAGTCTGAACCTACCCACCTCCAGCTTTGCTCCATTTCCCCTGGTTCTGTCATTCCCTGATAGCCTAGAAAATCCCTCCCCAGCTTTTTTTGTAGGCCCCCTTCAGATCCTGGAAGGCCACAAGAAGGTCACCTGCATTGTTGGCCTGTTTGCTCCCTGTATTTGCAGTTGGTCAAAGGACTCTGAGGTGAGGTACCCCTGCCACAGAGATGGTCAAAATTCCTCCTAGATCCTGGGTGGAAGCTGCTGCCTCTGAGGATACACCACACTGGTAGGAAATGCTGAGCCCTGGGCTTGGTCCAGTTGAGGAGGCAGCTGGGCTTGGTCCAGTTGAGGAGGCAGCTGTTCTAGTGTGGAAATCCAAGGCAGTTGTAGCAGCTTCCCTCCTCCCATTGCAGTTGCACTACATTTTCCAGCCCATGCAAATACTTTCCCAACACAGATATTGTCAAAGCTGTGGGAATCATCCTGTCACAGAGCAAATTCTGCTGCAGCCTGCAAGTGAGGCCCCCTGTGCCAGTTCCTCTGCTGCTAAAGGAGTTGGTGAAAACATCATGGCCAGACTACTTTGGGTGTCCTTTGCTCTCAGCTGTGTTTTCTTTTCTGCTCTTTATGGCCATTTGCAGCCAGTTTGAGCCAAAGCAGCTGGCTGGATGCCCTACCCTGGCACTGCCAGCTCAGACTGGTGGAGCATCTGGTGCAGGACCCAGGGAATCCATCTGGAGGCTGTAATTCACCATTACATGCCACACTCCATGCATTTTGGGGCTTAACTAATGCTTGCCCCAAGATAAGCTACGCTGTTCACCAAACTAGGAGATGCTTTCCACTGAAGCATGCAGTAGAGCACTGCAGCCTTCTAGCTGTTCTAGCACAGCAGGACAGTGCACATGCCTTTGCTTCCTGCAGGCTGATGTGTCACTGATGGTAAATTATCCCCAGCTGGGCTGAATGGTGACAAATTGTAGCTCTTACCTGTGGAAGGAGCCTTTTGCTGAAACAAACTGCTTAGTGGAAATCGTCTGTTTGCAGCAAGAAGGGTTGTGTGCAACATCAGCTGTCAGGGAAGAGGAAAGATGTCTGGGAAGGTAAAGGTCTTTCTCCCTGTAAGGTGCCAGAATGTCCTGTTCGTAGTGGGGAGATTATATTGCTCTCCCAAGTTGTCTTTTGAAGCTCATGACCTGAGATGTGGGCTCAGGTGAATTTTATGAGGCTTAACAAGGCCAGTACAAGGTCTTGCACCTGTGTCAGGGCCGTCTCTGGTGTCAGTACAGGCTGGGGGGATGTAGGGATTGAGAAGAGCTCTTCAGGGAAGAGCTTGAAAGTGCTGGTGGATGAAAATCTGAATGTGAGCTGGCAACGTAAGCTCACAGCCCGAAAGGCCAACCATATCCTGGACTGCATCCAAAGAAGCATGGCCAGAAGGTCAAGAGAGGTGACTGTACATTTCTACTCTGCTCTGGTGAGATTTCTTCTGGAGTCCTATGTTCTTCTCTGGAGTCCTTGGCACAGTGAGGCATGAACCTGATGGAGTGGGTCTGGAGGAGGGCCACAAAAATGATCAGTGTTAGAATACCTCTACTATAAGGAGGAAGCCTCTGAGGAGAGGCTGAGGAAGCTGGGGGTGTTTAGCCTTGTATAGGGTTAACACTCCAGGGGGAGTAAACCCTGAACCTGACTCTAGGTGATGGTTAGCCCACTCCCCCTTCCTGTCCCATAAAAGCAGGGGGACTTCCTGTTCACTCGCTCTCTGGACCACTCTGCAGCTCTCTGCACATCTCTCTGCTCCGTGATTTCCTCCATTTACCATCTGTTCCTGGTTTTGGTTTTACCATGTGGCCGTCACCCATGAGGCAAAGCCACCACCATCACAAACTCAGGTTGTATTTATACCTTTTGTATTTGTTATTTTCCCCTTCCCTACACCTTTGCAACCTCCCTACCTCTGATACCCTTTTAAGTTCTTGTTAAGCTTTTCTTTTTAACTTCCAAATCGAGTGAGATTGATTTATTTGGATGTTCTTACCTTTCCTCTCTACTTCTAATTCCTTCCTTTTGGGAAGGAGCAGGGAGAGGAAGGGCACTTCACAAATTGTTATTGGTTCTATCAAATTTATTAGAGTCTCTGGAAATTAAAGCTAGAACCGAGACAAGCCTGGAGAAGAGGAGGCTCAGGGTGACCTCATTGCTGTCTACAACTACCTGAAAGGAGGTTGTAGCCAGGTGGGGGTTGGTCTCTTCTGCCAGGCAACCAGCAACAGAACAAGGGGACACAGTCTCAAGTTGTGCCAGGGGAAGTCTAGGCTGGACAAAAATCTGAATTGGAAGAGGTGAAAAGTCTCAGTTTGCAGGAGTGTCTTGGGACATGAAGCTAAGTGAAGCAGTGACCAGGGCTAATGGACCAGCTTGATGGTGTCTTACCTAGTTCCACCTCAGGTTAAAAGAAAATACTTTCTGTGAGCATTAGGAGGGAGACTTCACATGAGGCTGTAGAAAAGCTCTCCTGGACCTGGCAATTGCAGTTCTAAAGGTTAAGGACTAGCTGGAAAATGAGGGTAAGCAGCAGCTAACATGGGGAAATGGTGAGTTAAATGCTGATTGAGGACTGCCTGGCTCCCTGACAGGTCCCTGCTCTAGCAGAGGATGCAGAGCAGAGTCTCACCTGAAGATGGCACTGACACATTGAAGGACTGCTGTTATGGAGGCAGGAATTAATTAGGCCGAGTCAGGAATTTATAAAAATGAAGTTATTTTATTTTCCCCAAAACTATATACAGAAGATAATTTAGGTTTAATTAGCAGGTTCTTTCTTAGTTGGTTGAGAATATCTACACAATAGGGTGCCACAGGTAAACTTGACTAATTTGAAGTCAGGAGCTGGAAAAGGCTTAGCTATTAAATATAGCCTTCCCCACTATCAAATCAGGCTGAGCCCAAAGCTACTCACGACAGCTGGCTTGAAAGAAGGACCATTCAAAGGGCTGTCCCGCGGTCTTTTCAGAGACCTTCAGGGTCGTTAAGAAGCGATAAGCAGCACAATAGGACGCTTAAGGTGAAGTCCTTCAGGGCTTGTCTTTAGAGCAAGAAGGCTCTGTGTGTAGAAGCTATCCAGGTGGGGGGAGAAGAACTCCAAGCAGGCACACCAAGGCGGGAACATGATCCAAAGCGGGGGCGAACTCCACGGCAGGAGCACCCCAAGGCGGGAACCCCCAAGGCAGGAACCTCTCGATATTTATACCCTTTCCTCAGACATAGAGCAGAGTTACCACTGCCTAGGCGCGAACAGCTCACAGCCAATCCTCAGCCGAGTGCAGCACTCCTCGTGCAGGAAGGGTCCCCCCTGCTCCCCCCTTCACGCCTGCAGGGCAGGGGGGGAAACAGGTCTGTTCATGCCTTTTTCCTCTCCCATTCAAACCACAGAGGGAGAGGAAATCTCTGGGGTACACGGGACCTCCAGGACAACTGCTGGGAAACTGCTGCGCTAGAGCTGTGTGCAAAACAAGACTGGGGGAGCTCTGGACCTGAGCTCAGCTATGGACGTGGTGATGGGTGCTGGAAGTACCCTATTCCCCAGGGACAGGCAACCTCAAACTAAGACTCGCTCTAGACCTGTTCTTCCAACATAATTTTGAGTTTTTTTCCTTAGAAACCAAACCCAGACAGTACATAAATCTTACTAGTATCAGATAAATGCTTTATCTACTGCTCTCTTTAGAAGTGCATTGGCTACTGGTTACTGAGCACTGCAGAGGTCTGATGGGAGCATAACAAATGCAAGGAGCTGCCCTG
>WAAF01015263.1:0-14295 GCA_013400475.1 Tricholaema leucomelas | reverse complement strand
GCCAGCACCAGAACGAGAGGACACAGCTTCAAGCTACGCCAGGGGAAATTTAGGTTTGAGGTGAGGAGAAAGTTCTTCACTGAGAGAGTCATTGGCTACTGGAATGGGCTGCCCAGGGAGGTGGTGGAGTCGCCGTCCCTGGAGCTGTTCAAAGCAGGATTGGACGTGGCACTTGGTGCCATGGTCTAGCCTTGAGCTCTGTGGTAACAGGTTGGACTTGATGATCTGTGAGGTCTCTTCCAACCTTGGTGATACTGTGATTTCTCCCCCTCTACTCTGCTCTGGTGAGACCGCACCTGGAGTACTCCATCCGGTTCTGGAGCCCCCCATTATAAGAAGGATGTGGACATGCTGAAGTGTGTCCAGAGAAGGGCCACGAGGATGATCAGAGGGCTGGAGCACCTCTCCTATGAGGACAGACTGAAAGACTTGGGGCTGTTCAGCCTTCAGAAGAGGAGGATCCAAGGTGACCTTATTGTGGCCTCTCAGTATCTGAAGGGTGCCTACAAAAAAGCTGGGGAGGGACTTTTCAGGATATCAGGGAGTGACAGGACTAGAGGGAATGGAGCAATGCTGGAGATGGGTAGGTTCAGGCTGGATGTGAGGAGGAAGTTCTTCAGCATGAGAGTGGTGAGACCTTGGAATGGGTTTCCCAGGGAGGTGGTTGAGGGTCCATCCCTGGAGGTGTCTAAGGCCAGGTTGGATGAGGCTCTGGCCAGCCTGATCTAGGGTAGGGTGTCCCTGCCCATGTTAGAGGGGTTGGAACTAGATGATCCTTGTGGTCCCTTCCAACCCTGACTGATTCTATGATTCTGAGTCCCACCCATTTGCTCTGAAGTAGCTCATAATTGAATCTAGAATTAGGAAACTTAAATGTACACCAAAAGTAAATCAATCTTGACAGAACTTTCCCAATGTTCCCTCCTTTTCAATCCCTTTCCTTCCATAAAAGGCTCACTTAGTGGAACCATTTGTGAGCAGATCCACTGACCTTTTTTCCTTTCAAGTATATTTCCATCTTTAAAAAAATTATTATTTCTCCTTCATTTAACTCTAAGTCTTTTCCTTCATGCATAACCTACCCAATATTCATAGAAGAGACACAAAACATCCACCTCATCCCTGAATTTTAAAGATTTTGGCATGTTAAATCTGCAACATATAGTGGATTGCAAAGGACCTAATTTTAAAGAGGGAAAAATGAGGTCATACATCAGCATTTTTCTACATGTTTTCTAGTCTTATGTCAAAAGCTATATCCTTAATTCTCTAGGAACGAATGTTTGCTAACCACAAATTGTCCTCATATTTATTCTCTTTCAGCTAAATATAAATTACATCCTTTTGGTTTGGTTTGGCTTGCATAATGACTCCCTCTTTGAATTCAGTCTTTCAAAACAAAAACAATATGACCTAAGTATTCAAGTCTACTACCTGATTCATTATCCATCTGCTGCTAAGGTCTTTTCTAAATGGCTTAAACACTATTATAGAATCCATAGATGTTTAACATAGATATATTTGGAGGTGTCGCTTATGGTCATTTAATAACATGCAGATCCACATTTTTGCATACAAACAAGTGAAAGCTGCTAGCCAAAATTAAGATTCATTTCTATCAAGCCTCACTCCTGGATGCACAATTATGTTTTAGCTGTCTTGCCAAAATCTATCAGAGAACATGCTGCCACAACATTTTAATGGTTAAACCATACTGAACAGCCGGGCAAAGATGAACTTAATGAAGTTCAGCAAGTGTAGAGTCATGCACTTGGGGAGGAGTAACACCATGCACCAGCACACGTTAGGGCTTGACCTGCTGGCAAGTAGCTCCATAGAGCAGGACCTTGGAGTTCTGGTTGATAATAAGTTATCCCTGGGACAGCAATGTGCCCTGGTGGCCAGGATAGCTGACGATTCATTAAGGATCTGTACAGCAAGTCAAAGGAGGTTCTCCTCCCAACTCCACTCAGACCAACAGACCAAGCTAAAGAGAACTTTTGCAAAGCATTTAACAGGTGTTGTCTCACATACCCCTCAGCAAGAGCAGACACACATTTTCTCTCCAGCTGAGTATTCTTTACTCAGACAAAATATTCCACTAAATTAATAAAAGAAAAGCAAGGTGATCTCCCATGCTGGCCTCCTCCCTTTCATCAGCAGCCTGGGGTTGGAGCACCTCTGCTGCAAAGATGGGCTGAAGGAGCTGGGGTTGTTCAGCCTGAAGAGAAGGCGCTGAGAATAATGACCTTCTAGTACCTGAAGGGGGCCTACAAGAAGACTGGAGAGAGACTATTTACAAAGGCCTGCAGTGATAGGATGAGGGGAAATGGCTTCAAAACAGAGAAGAACAGATTTAGATTGGATGTTAGGAACAGGTTCTTTACTATAAGGGTGGTGGAACACTGCAACAAGTTGGTTAGGGCCCCATCCCTGGAGATACTCAAAGTGAAGTTCAACAGGGCTCTGGACAACCTGATCTAGTTGAGGACGCCCCTACTTAGTGCAGAGAGGTTTGGACTAGATGACCTTCAAAGGTCACTTCCAGCCCAGACATTCTATGTTTCTATACTGAAGGACACAAGCAGCAGTAGCTGTAAGTAACAAAACTGCAGACAGGACACTTTAAAAATTAGGCATTTGTCCTTTTTAAATATCAGCTGTGCAGATTGCAGCTCCCTGCTTTATTGCCATAAGCTGTGTTTTCAGTAAACACTCAGAGAAATTATGCTACAAAGACTCAAGTGGAAAATATATTCAATTTCTGGGTCACAAATCCTGGGAAAAAGTCCCTACTTTCCCAATTGAACCCATGCAAGGCTTGCTGATTTTTTTTTTACTATATGACGCACCTGAACATGCAAATGCCAGCAAGATTAAATGGCCATTTCCATCCAATCATGGTGCTTTGGTTCAAGCAAATTAATATGTGATTTTACCAGGAAAGTCTCACTCACCTGAACATCTGTTTACTTTTTGTTTCCATTTAAAAAGACAATGTATAAAAACAACCAATCCCAACCCAAAACAGGAAAAGCATGTACCTCTAAATCCATTTTGCCATTTGCAACACTGTTTTAATGCTGCCTCATGTTTGTGAGTAACAGCAATTAATATCAATGTAAGAGGCAAGTAAAATCTCTGGACCTGCCACGTCACCTGCCTTGCTCATGGATCCTCCGATCTATGCAGGTGCTGAAGTGACCACACATTATTGAGGGCAGCACCTGCCTGAGATCGCTCACAGCCAACCCATGTGCTGTTTTCATTGCAATAAAACTATTCTAAGAGAGGAAAAAGTCAAGAAATAACAAGAATAAAGGTAAGAGGTTTTGAGCAGTTATTTTAAAGGTCATGAATCACCTTGGCCACCAACTTTACAGCAACTCTAGCCAGTGTAGGAAGCTAATGTGTTTTCTCAAGTCAACGTATACCTGCAGTGTGAGAGTTACATGCTTTCCACTGGTTAATTTTTGCCACTTTTTCCTGACCATGGCCTGTTCTATTAGTGTTATGCAAAGCAAGTGATCTTCCACACTGTACATGACCTTCTTGCAACAAAATGAAAGCAAATTGACATAATTAAATAAGCCTCATTGTCTTCATATCAATGACGATTTCACAGAATCACTAGGGACTGCAACTATGCTGATAGATCAATTTCTCCTGCTATATTGGACACCTGATTTTCCTGTTTGTTCCATGCTTTATTTCACAGATGAGAAATTGCCTCAGTTTATCAGTCAGTGCATGTAGCAGAGAGCATTTGAATTTGTTCAGGAAAAAGAAGTCAAAATACTTCTACAGTCTGTATTTAGAAATCGGCAAAGAGAGAGAGAGAGTAGAGGTTATTACATGTTTCTGAAAGCCAAAGTAATATATTCACCGGACTGCAAAAAAAAAAAACCCAAGACTGAATGTCCCCTGTATTGTCCCTGTCCAGCCATTTATCAATCTGGTGTGCGGTGAATCACTGGTGGGCCATAAATTACGAAATGCTACAACTGCAGAACATTATGAAAACACACAAACCTCCCTGTGAACGGAAAAATAGTAAGTCTGAGGAAAATGAAAAGTAATAAGCATTGAAAATATCTTGTATCTGACTAAAAATTAACATTATGGTGTGAGCACTGAAGAAATGGTAAGTGGATAACTTTCAAAATCATTAGGCCATCTGAGGTCATTTTTTAAAAGTCCTTTGACTGTGGAGCACCAGCAGAGCAACAGAAGATACCACAGCCTTGATATGAGCAACCTAAATACAAATGCAAAGGGTAGTCAATGAAATGTGCATAGGTGTTACCTCCATTCACATCTTGGTGCGCCTGACACAGAGACAACATTTGGACGAGATGCATGCATTAAAGGACAGACTGTTGAAGACAGAAATGCTGAATTTACTCATTCTCTGTACTGTTTTGCCCTCATCATGGTAATTTATTTCAGCTGACTGAAATAGCCATGAACAACCTCCTGCAATATCCATAGAGATGGAAGAAGGGTTGGGCAAATATACTGCATATCTGAAATATATCATAGAGAAACAAAACTGCATTTACATAACTAAAGGTAAGAGGTTTTGTTGCTTTTTCTTAATTACTTTTGTTTGTATACTGCTAATAATATTTACTTAATAAGAATGTTCAGATAAGGTTTGTATAATTTTACACCAGTTACCAGCAGTAACAGTTGCCTTTGCTCCCATTCTGAAAGGTCTGACATTTTTCACAGTGCAGACCACAAGGCCTTGAAAACAGGAAAAGTGACTAAACTAAGGGAAATAGTTGTATACTCACATGCAAAGATCTGCATTTGGTTAAGGGAAATCTTTAAGAAGCTGATGAACATCACCTTAATTAAGGTGCCAGGTACTTTATATGCAATATACCCATAAATCATAACTAAACATTATGAAGTGGCTTGGCTCTGGCTCTTTCACTCCCCTTCCTAAATGAACAAGGGAGAGGGGAAAATATAACAAAAGGCAGTATCATAGTATCATAGTATCATCAGGGTTGGAAGAGACCTCACAGATCATCAAGTCCAACCCTTCACCACAGAGCTCAAGGCTAGACCATGGCACCAAGTGCCACGTCCAATCCTGCCTTCAACAGCTCCAGGGACAGCAACTCCACCACCTCCCCGGGCAGCCCATTCCAGTGTCCAATGACTCTCTCAGTGAAGAACTTTCTCCTCACCTCGAGCCTAAACTTCCCCTGGCGCAGCCTGAGGCTGTGTCCTCTCGTTCTGGCGCTGGCCACCTGAGAGAAGAGAGCAACCTCCCCCTGGCCACAACTACCCCTCAGGTAGTTGTAGACAGCAATAAGGTCACCCCTGAGCCTCCTCTTCTCCAGGCTAAACAACCCCAGCTCCCTCAGCCTCTCCTCGTAGGGCTTGTGCTCAAGGCCTCTCAGTAATAAGATAGGAGCCATTTAATAATAATAATAAGCAGAGCAATAGACTACATGGAAGCAAAAGCAGAGAGAGAGAGTTAGTCTCTACTTCCCATCAGCAGATGATGTTCAGTCTCAGGAAGCAGGGCTCTCTATGCTTCTTGATTCCTCTGGAATCCCCCAAACTTCCTTCTTTCACTTCATTCTTGTATCTGAGTGATGTCATATGGCATGGAACATCCCTTTGGCCAGTCTAGGCCAGCTAGCTCAGCTGTGTCCCCTAAGTTTACTCTCAGGGCAGGGAAATGTTGGAAAAGCACAGCCTGGGTGCTCAGTTCAGCAGCAGCCAAAGCACTGCTGTGTTTTCATCACTCAGCTGCAGCACTGCAAAGCACAGCACTAGAAAGATGCTTTGAGGAGAATTAACTCCTGCTCAGCCCAAACCCACTACACATTAATGACTCCATTGCTTGCTCTTTTAGTTTTGCTCATACAGAAATACAACACTCTTTTTTTGCATGTTTTATATAACAAAAGGATGAAATAAATAAGGATATATATGAAACATAGAGCTGGTAAATTCTGCCAAAATATTTTTTGCAGATAATCATACTCTGAACTGGAGCTCTTACGACCAGTCTTAACTAGCTGTTGTCAACATACGCACCAGTGAAGCTTTCACAGGACCATTTCGCAAAGAACTTTTCTTTCCACAACAGTAGACACTGTACCTGATGAAGAAGCTCACCCATCCACAACAGCCCTGCTGCTGCAGCCACTCTGCTGATGTTACACAGAATCTCCTCTAATCCTTAAGCAGAGCCTACGCTGGCACAGGCAGTTAGCTGCGCCTACAGGTGGCAGTGTTGATGAATATTCAAAACCAGACTATGTTCACCAGGCGCTTAGGAGAAAGCTTCCAATGTGACTTTCCAAAGCCATTGGCAATGCTATGGCACCAGGAAGAGGTAGGTGTCAGAATGGCATGGAGTACAGTCATTAACAGTTTGAAAGCAGAAAAGAACACTTGAAAAATCTCCATAATTCATTCACAACTACTGGTTCAACTTTGTTTCCCAGTAATACACATACCTGCACTTCAACCACTGCATGAAAGTGCAGTAGGGAAAGCAAATATTACCAGTGCTCCATTTGCATAACCATCCTGCTCAGTAAACTGTACCTCTACCCTAGTGCTGCAAGTAGTAAAGCATGAATTTAAAGATCTGTGCTCTGACTAGTTTTCACTGAAGTGGTCCGTTTTAATGGGCTTCTTCTGTATGTTTTTGCAAGGGCACTGTTGATACATTACTATCTCTCTGACTTGACAAAGCATTCCTGGAGGAAATACTGTGAAGCCAATTACCAGCTCTCTTTGTAAATGACTCCCGATTACATATCACTGCAAATCCCGAACAAAGGAATTTCAACAAACTGTAAAACAGTCTCACCAAGGATTAAAACTGAGGGATGTGGAGGTTTAAAGTAACATTAAAGTTTCAAAGTATGCACCTGCGAAGCACTAGAGTAAATTCACATATAGCAATGTGAAACTGCTACTTGAACATGGTGCTTTGACTTCCCAGCAAACAAATTATAAAATACAAGCTAAAGAAGTCTACATTCAGCTAACATTCCAGACGGATTGTTCCTTTTTCAGATACCTCTCTTAAATTCGGCTTCTGGTTTGTTCAAATAACAGTTGTAGAAGCTTTGTCCTAAAAGGTAAAACTTCAAAGCGGGAAGTGTAGCACATTCATCAGTCTGCATCTGCTGGTGTACAGATAGCCATGCAGTTCAGCCAAATTTATATTGAACTCATTTGAATTAATGTGGTCTGGCTGCCTGGCTGCCAGGTTTTGCAGTCATAAACCTTCATCCAAACTGTGATAAGTGGAAAAGACTAACTGGATCCAACTACAGATACAAAGTGTTTGTCACTGAGGGATGTATTCCAACCAGCAAGGTATTGCACCCACAGAAACTGCTGCACACAGCAAGCTGAAACACTTATAGATGATATAGAGATAGATAGATAGATAGATAGATAGATAGATAGATAGATAGATAGATATAGATGTATGTGTGTGTATTTATATGTATAGATGTGGCGTTTTTTGGTTTGGTGGTTTGAGTTATTTCAATGTTTCCTGTTTACCAACATAGCAATTAAAAGATAGCCTGGACTTGTTGGTAGAAATAGCTGTGTAAACTGAGGTTACCAGGATAAGGGTGACAGAAAGAGAGGAACTCAAAGAATCACAGGCTTCTGGTTCAGTACAGGCAAATAGCCCAGTTCTTGGTCTTTATTTGGCACTTAAACTATGTGCCTCTCTCTTGCCTGAAGATTGGACACAGCATCTGAATTATTCCTGACATTCAGAACAAGAACAGTCCTCCTCCTGGTACTTTAAGCCTTCTGCCACTCACAATGGCCATAAATATTACAATGATTTTGCTTTGGGGAAAGAATTTGGTGAGTTTTTTCCCAGCAAGTCTTGCTTTTCTTGCCCCTGAGATTTGTCACCAACGCTTCTTGTATGCAAATTTGTATATCCACAAGTGGATGGAGCCATAGACATTTTGTCTGGAGCATCACTATTGGTGTTTCTTGCATGCTGCCATTATATTCCCATTTTTTATCAATTTAAACCCTCAAGATAGTAAAAGGACACTGTCAAAATATTTTTTAGAAGTTAATTGTCCTATTTTTTTTAATGCTATCATTAATTTTATGTCTGCTAACTGATGCTTACTTCGTCTAATGCTAATTCTGAGTGCAACACAGGAGATGCTCACACCTCATTCTACCTTCTCCCAGAGAATGACTATATCCCAGGCTGGTTTAACATTTCAATTTTATCCTGTTGAAATACATTTTTTATTAACCTTTTGTCTGATTGGGGACATGGATTAAGTGTTGTTCCTCTGCATTCTTTCCTGCTGCTATAGTATGCACTGGAGAAAAACAATCAACCAAAAAAAAAAAAAAAAAGAAGAAGAAAAGAGGCAATGTGATTCCTGCCAAGTTCCCTACTTTGAGGGGGAAATACGAGGAATGGAAGAAGGCTGCATGGACTATCATTACAGGTATCAAAGGATTAAATATTACTTCTTTTCTGTGCCTTGTGATTTCTGATCTTAAGGATATCTTCGGGCTTCAGGAACGACACTCATTTTGTCAATCTTTTAGGCTTTCAGATAAGTTTGAGCCAAAACCCATTCTCCACCAGAACTGCAGAAAGTTTCCTTCTCACCACCTTCGGAGGAGTGTCTAACTAGCCCCACAGCACAATCAAACACCCTTCACCAGCAGGGACCCAAAGTACTACCTTGGTTGTAATGAAGTAATATCTCAATCTGAAGCAGTTTATTTATTTATTTAAGTAATGCAATTTTTTTTTTCAACGAAATTGACTCAATTCTAAATGCATATTGTTTAAATTTTTCATTACAATCTCAGTACACAACCCAAGCATCTACTTTTAATTTTGTAATTCACACTTCCTCTTACAGGGTCTTTTTTCTTTTGGTGGTTGGTTTTTTTTTTTAGTTCTCTTTTACCAGCTTCTCTATAAAAAGAAAATTCAAGTTGCAAACAAGAAAAAATATTTTGGTTTCTTCCTCCTCCATTAAAAAGCACAGAGCAGGTACATCCTTGTATTGATCTTTTTCAGTCTTCAAGGACAGGAGTACTACAATTGTCATATCTGAACAGCTCTTACAATCTGGCGTTATTTAAACTTTACCCTGCAGAACAACAGACAGCTGATCAGCCATCAGTGCCTTGAGCTCAAGAGCAGGATACTCTGGCCTAGGATGTAGCAACCATGAGTGTGCATGACACTCTGGGAGGAAAAGAACATGGTTTGTTTCAGATGCAAACTTTAAATTAAAGTGCTTTAATTTGGAGCTCTGATGCAAGAAAGACAAGGTTACATCCTTTGGAGAGGCTGACATATTTGTGCACACATTCCTGGGGAAAGACATCCAGAAGATATAACCAATCAAGTTTATAATAAACAGCATGTGGTACAATCTTACTGATACATTTTCATCCACTCTTCCTATTTATAAGCATTGATGCCAAAACCCAGTAGCCTTTCATAATAATAATATTCATCATAATAGCTGGCTTTAGTACTGTAGATTTACAAAGCTACTTTGCAACACAATACTAAAATGGCAAAACTCTGCAAGTACATTTTACAAAAATAAGAAACAAGTCAGTATTTATTCTGACAGTAAAGACTTCTACCAGAGAAGTATTGGAAGTATTATGCTGTCTGTTGTAATCTACTTTGTATTACAGTATTTCACTTAACTATTACTGCAATTAATCTTCTGCACACAATAAAGCCTAAATCACATCAAGGAACGGAGAGGAAAAATTCAATTTCTCATGTGTGAGAATGCAAAGTGAAGAACGATGTGGAAACTGAGTGAAGAAGGATAATAACAGGCAGATGCTGACCTTGTTTCCCACCAGCTGCTGGCTACCTTATCTCAGAAAGCATAGATAATGGACACCTCGTTAATGAGGAGAACAAGGCGTGGTTTATGCTGATGGAGTGGGTTGTCCTTGACTAATTATGTTAATGTGTGGGCATGTGCCTTGTGGCCCTGAGGGTATTTATTGAATTTATTGAGAGCCAAAATGCTCAATAAAGGTCTCTGGCATAATTCACATTGAATCGTCTGGAGTCCATGCAGCTTTGCCTTTGATCACACTGATCTGTAGGGGCCTTGACCACGTTTCCCATGGCAAGCTAATCAGGGGTTCTGCAACACCTGAGCTAAAACACGTGTTTTGCAACATTGATGCAAGAAGAATGCTGACCATAACCATCATTACTTGTTGACTGAATTATGAGTGAAATTACATTGTTTTTTCTTGTTTGGTTGGTTGTTTTTTTTTAATCAAAATTTGAAGGAAATTCTTAGAATGAAATACCATTGTTTCTTCTTCCAAGGCTTAATTCACTATCCTTTGCTTTTCATTTTTTGATAAAACACAGTGCCAAAAGTCAAAAAGTCTCCAGACCGGAGAAGTGATGATTGGGTGAAATAAAAAGAGATCTGTGTGGCATATCAGAAATCTGTTGAAGTTCTCTCCAAGTTGCCATGCAGGTGCATTTCTCCTTAGCCCTTAATCCACTGCTAGTATTCTCTCTTAGCCAATTATCACCTTTATCTTCAGTAAGTTACATTGTAATGTTTCCTAGGGCAGCACTAGGACCTTGAAGCAAATAAAAAACTTGTGTAAACAAGCCACACTAATCTTTTATTTACAAAATACTTCCATTCCTAATGCTATCCTGTATTACAATTACATATTGTGGCCATTTGAGCTAGATTCCTAGCTCAGACATAGAAAGTCAGGAACAGAGAAGCTTAGACACTGATTATAAAGTGGAAAAGTACTGGAGCCTCTGAGTAAAGAGGTGAACATGCCAGGGATAGGCCATAAAATGGAAACAACGGATAAGTTCATTGGATCATTGAAACTTTATTTCTGGGAGCATAGCATGTATCTTCCCCTTTGCTGCTTTTGCTGTGCTTGCTGCTATCTTCTTCCACCATTGTTTTGGCTATTGATTTGCTGCTCTGCCATCGCTTGTCCCCCATCCTCATCTTCTGTAAGGTTATTGTATTCTTATTCTGTCTATGCTGCTGTATCTAGTTTGACTCTAACTAGTAGTGTTACCCAAGGATCAGAGCTGGGCCCAGTCCTGTTGAATATCTTTATTGATGATCTGGATGAAGGGATTGAGTAAGTTTGCAGATAACACCAAGCTAGGAGCAGATGTTGATCTGTTGGAGAGTAGGAGAGCCCTGTAGAGGGGCCTAGACAGGCTGGATGGGTGGGCAGAGGCCAATGGGATGAAATTTAACAAGATTAAGTGCAGGACTCTACACTTTGGCCATAACAACCCCAAGCAGCACTACAGGCTGGGGATAGAGAGGCTGGAGAGCAGCCAGGAAGAAAGAGACCCAGGGATATTGGNTGGGGGAGGTATAGGCTGGATGTTAGGAGGAAGTTCTTGCCAGAGAGAGTGATTTGCCATTGGAATGGGCTGCCCAGGGAGATGGTGGAGTCACCATCGCTGGAGCTGTTCAAGAGAAGACTGGATGAGGCACTTAGTGCCATGGTCTAGTTGACTGGATAGGGCTGGGCGATAGGTTGGACTGGATGATCTTGGAGGTCTCTTCCAACCTGGTTGACTCTAACTGTAAAAATACAATTTCACTTTTCTGACTTTCCAAATTCTGAGTTGTGATGCACTTTCTCTCTAGGGCAGATTTACAATAAATTATTGGGGAAGTGATGCACTCTAACCAAACACATATATCCAGATACATGCATTTCTTTTTTTAGAGTGGAAGTGATAGTTTTCTATAGACAGCCTCACAAACATCACTGCTTAGCTGTAGGTAGGTACTATAGTATCCTACTAAAAACTGGGAACGGCACAAGAATTGTGCTCTCAAAGCAGTTCCCTTACACAGCTGCCCACAGATAAAGTGATATCATTGAAAAGCCAGGGATCGAGGCCCTGTGTATCTGATGAGTAAGCAGTGGAGAGGCACATCTAGAAATGCTCACATCTCCTATAAATGGCATTGATAACTCAGAAACTGTTGTTTCAGGGCAGTAATTTGATAGGCAGAAAACAGTTTACCTAAAACACCATTTTGGTATAAAATACGTGATACTTTTTCGTAAGGTACTGTAAAATTCTACAATATCAGTAAATTATTTCAGTTCTGAATGTGCCTATGGCTATTTTCATGTAATTTCACTATGGCAACATTAACAATATACTATAGGACATGAACAGAGTCTGTGTCAGAAGTCACTAAACATAGCTGCTGCTCTGTATTACTTGAAATGTTTTCCTCGACTGAGTGGTTCATAAAAAAAGAAAATTAAATCCAGGCAAGAAAAGATGTAACCTGTCTTTCATTTTAATAGCTTAAATATTATTTTATAGTGTTACAGTGACCTTTTACAACTGGTAACATTCTGTTGTGATGCTGCAGAAACTTGTAACAGCCTCAAAACCATTCCATTTGTTTAAATTCCACAGGGAAGTGTTGCTTCACCTGTCTCTACTGAAAAAAAACACAGCTACTTAAGGCAGTTGATGTAGAGACAGAATGTTGTTTACCTTCCTGAAGCCACACTACAATTTCTTCTTCACAAGTTTTATGGAGATATAGAAGAAAATGAGGCTTCAAAGATCTCACAACAATTTCACTGCAGTAACTCTGAAAAGCTAGAGAATTTTGACCCAGTCATTTTGAGCATTTGACATGCCCACAGAAAAAAGGGGGGGTGTGGTGTGGGGAGGGGTGGGGAATAAATTCTGAGGGATACTGAAAATAGCATTTTGAGGAGTATCACCCAAGGTCTTTCACAAAAGGTGTCTGTAATTGAAGTACAGTGGGGAATATTGCCTCTTTGACCTGTATGGTACTTTGATTAAATATGCATGCACTGAACTATGACAAAATAAGGTGGCATATCAGCTGGCTCAAGGCATAATAAGCTAAATTCATGCCTTCTGCAATTCTTCTGAAGACAGCAGTGTTCTTCAAGGGACAGTGCTTTCTTTTTTTATTTTATCTGTATGGTTTTCCTCTGTACATAAGACAGACAAACCACAGTAATAGGATACTAGGCTTTGTGAGAAAAACCTTGAACCTAGAAATTCCTAAACCTACTTCCAAGCCTTTTGCCATCTACCTGCAAGTGCACATCACAGGAACATAGATAAATATGATATTAAAGAATGTAACTGTGTATCCTAAGTATAACTTCTATCCAAAAGACCAGTCTCTGCAAATATTTTAGAGTTAAAAGGTCTTTGACTACTTGTTACACATAGCTTCCTCTCTTAAAAGGTAAGAGAAAGCCAAAGTACATAAGCAGTGCACATGCACGTCCATCAAAAGTAGCAAAACAAGACTAGCCCAAAAGTGTGTTGCTTTTTGGCCTACATCAGCTTTCCTACAAGCATGAATGACAATAGGTGGATACAACTAGCATTTTTCAGCTTTTCTTGACCAGAACCATGATCACTGCAGGGAGCCAAATCAGTCAAGGCTGCTTTGAGTAAAGAGACATCTTCTTAGAGACAGGTGCCACTATCTCAGCAGCATCACTTCCAAGCCTCGGGGAGAAAGTCCATAGGTGTGCATTCAAAGGGAGGAAAAAAAGCCGCGTGCCCGGCTTGCGTAAAGCTGGCAGTAACTCAGGACCAGGTGTAATAAACACAGAGAGCAAACTGTGCTGAAGTAATTTTCAACAGCAGGCATTTTGACCAGATTAGACCCTCTTTGGCTCAGCATTGGCCTGGCCTGAGGTTTATAATAATCACTAGCAGTGAAACTAGTTGTCTCCATTTCACGAGCACGAATTTCTGAGACTATGCTTCAGTGTCAAGCTTGCTCTTCAACAGCAGGCGGAGGTTATTATCTGTCATGAATATTCTCACTCATTGACTTCAAGAAGCTGAAAGTGCTGAAAAACTCCTCCAAGACAAACCCCGGAGACTATCATGAGCAGCTCTCTCTCAGGGTCTTGGTTTGCACAATCTCATGTGAACTGCTGCAGTTGTTCATCAAAAATGGGAAGCTAATGAAAGAAGCTGTAAAATAGTGGAAGTTGAGAGGCCATTACTTTGAAGGCAACACCCTGCCTGGCATCTCACCTGCACTGTGCATAGCTTTTCCACAATCTCTCTCTGAGATCAGCATCTGGATGACAGGTAGCTGGCTGTACCTGAGCCCAGGCAACACTTCTGAGTTTAGTCTAGGTGCTCTGTCTGATAATCCAGGTGTCTGTCTGCAAATTCAAGCCAGCTGTCGTGGAGGGCCCATAGACCCGAAAAAT
>WAAF01015262.1:0-65987 GCA_013400475.1 Tricholaema leucomelas | reverse complement strand
GCAGGTAACACCCAAACCATCACATCTTTTAAGTACTGATTTCTCATTATGTAAACTTCACATCTTTATTAACCAAAAAAAAAAAAACCCAAAAAATGAAGAAGTAGAAAAACATTTCGTATGAAGTGCAGCAGAACAGCAACTGATCTAACACAGAACCTCCACAAATCCGAGGTCAACACAGGGACACTTTCACATACTTAAAACCAACAAAGGACGAATTGTACAAGCATTCTCTCTACTCGTCAAAATAAAGTTCATATGATCAGACATCCATGCATGCATGCTGTGGTATGTGTCCCTAGCACATCTCTGTCAGTCTCTCCAACTGAGTAACTTGCTCAGTAATGACCAATTCAAAAAAGGAAAAAAATCCTTATGCTTCTGCTGAAAGAGGTGTTACATTAACATTTACAGCAACACTGCACCGGGATGAGATCTTGCCAGAGCTCACAGAACTAGATGAGCCAGGTCTGTACCTGACAGAGAGATGGCAACCTTCCAGCAGCTCCCAGGTGTCATGGAGTTCAGTGGTGGTTAAAGACATGTCACCCTTCCTCTCTCAGCCAAGACCATGACTGTTTGTAAAGCCCTAGAACTGAACCAGGAGCATAACATCAGCTTTTGGACACAGTGTAAAACTGCGGTCCTGTCTAAGTGTGATCACTAAATTTCTCTTCAAGTCCTTGGGAGGCGTAACATGATAACTTCTTTGTCCTGAACAGATGCTACTGGAGTTTACTTCCTCATGTGGTAGCTGAAGTTCCCTCCAAAGAGTCCAGTAATTGTGGTGGTTCGGTTTTGTGGACAGGGCTGCTGAGTAGAGGAGCTCTGCCTCATGCATGGCTTTAATCCTTTGCATGCCCAGTGTAATAGTGTGCTCTTCAGCTTCCAGGCCTGCTAGAGAATCCCAGTAATAGGAGCACAGAGTTACTGTTTAATGAGGAAAACAAATAACCTCATTACTTGAGCAGTCACACAAAAGTTTTGTAGATTGCTCTTTTATATTTGCATATAAAACCTGTTTACTGTTCTGTACAACCACTTCAGTGCTGAGCAACTCCTAGAGTTAAGACCTTCAGTTTGTTTCAGAGATTTACCCTTTTTTCTTTAACATTTGAGGTTAACTATCCTTTGAGCATTCTAAAACTCCTACCTTCTGCAGACTGGACTTTAAGCATTAGAAATCAAATGGTAGAACAACATGCAGTTTGTCTTGATGTAAATAACTACTTCACATTCCTGGTCATAGAAATGGAGTCATTTTTATCTTCTGACTCCCCAGATGGATAACTAAATAGTTTTGTGTCCAGATTTAGAGTTACAACATGGAAAGTAAAATCCATGAATGGTAAATGTTCTGAGGTCTCTGAATTACCTAAATGAGGAGAAGGACCTGGGGGTCTGGGTTGACGAAAAGCTCAACATGAGATGACAGTGTGCACATGCAGCCCAGACAGCAACCCTGTGCTGGGCTGCATCAAGAGAAGTGTGGCCAGCAGGGCAAGGGAGGGGATTCTCCCCCTTTACTCTGCTCTCCTCAGACCCCACCTGGAGTACTGTGTGCAGTTCTGGAGCCCCCAACACAAGAAGGACATGGAACTGCTGGAGCGGGTCCAGAGGAGAGCCACAAAGATGCTCAGAGGGCTGCAGCAGCTCTGCTATGAGGACAGGCTGAGAGAGTTGGGGCTCTGCAGCCTGGAGAAGAGAAGGCTTCGAGGAGACCTTAGAGTGGCTTTCCAGTATCTGAAGGGAGCCTACAGGAAGGCTGGGGAGGGACTATTTACAAGGTCTGGTAATGTCAGGATGAGAGGGAATGGGTTTAAGCTGGAGGAGGGGAGATTTAGACTGGATGTTAGGAGGAAGTTCTTTACAGTGAGGGTGGTAAGACACTGGAGCAGGTTGCCCAGGGAGGTTGTGGATGCCTCCTTCCTGGAGGCATTTAAGGCCAGGCTGGATGAGGCCTTGAGCAAGCTGCTCTAGTGGGAGGTGGTAGGGGGGGGTTGGAGCTGGGTGATCCTTGAGGTCCCTTCCAACCTAAACCATTCTATGACGGTTACAGTGTCACCAACTGTATTGCAACCAATGCTGAGTATCCAACTGAAAAATTAGGATTTGGCAGTTCCTAGCACAATATAGCTCCAGTTTTGTGGCCTTGCTGGCTTTTAGATAACACAATAAAGGTGTGACTTCTTTAGGAATATATATATATTGTGCATTTAGAGCTCCAAGTCGGTATACATCAGGGAGGAGAGAGGGAAAGCTTTGTGGACTGGCTTCATTGATGAAAAAAAGAATATTTAAAAGATCAGCTACAGAAAATATGATGTAGGTCAAGTAAGCAGCAAAGTCATTCAGAAACGTTCAAAGGTGTGATAAAAAAATCTGTTGATGTGATGTAATTGCGCTTCGTCATCTGACTATCACCACTGAATTCCGAGACTGATGCTAGGAGGTTAGGAGGTCCAGGAATAGTGTGATAAAATAAAATCAAAACAAGGAAAAGGAACAAATGTTCAGATTGGAATACAAAGAAATATTTTAAAGTTACTTTGAAGTTGGCATGGAAGAAATTGCTACCTGCATTCTCCTCAGTCTTAGCAATAACAAACTCATAAAAGGAACAAACAATCCAAAACTGCTTTCCAGAGCTCCTGTTCTCCATCCCTGCAAACCCCAGGAACTGCTTCTTTTCTGCATGGGCTGAGTAAAACTTTTCTATATTCCACTTCACAACTTTAGTGTTTAGAAAATGTTGTTGCCCTCAGTTCCTTTCAATAGAGAGAAACTGAGATCTCCAGAGAGCCATTTGTCTCATCCTAAAACAGGCACCTAAGACAGGTCAGGAAATGCTCTTCTGAGGATGATTCTATTAACTATAAAGGAGATATAAAGGACTTAGATATTTAAGAAGTCTGTAATTAGGCAAGATGATTTTCACCCTTCAAGCTACTTTTAGAAAACATATACTTCCTTCCCCCCCACCATGATATAAAATCTCACTCTTTTCTTTTTTCCTTTTTAAATACATCCCTGCTCAGCTTGTAATCCTGCATATAGTAAGACAGACTTTATTCTTATTGAAATTAGACTGAGCTTTCAAGCCTTTACTTTATCCCCTACTGGAAATGCCAGAATACTACAAGGACATTGCTTTCTCTATTTCCAGGTGTAACTCAAAGCAGAGTGTTTGAAGACTCATGAAAACCACTGTACTTGTCACATTTTCAGCTCAGGTTCAGACATTTCCAGTTCATGTATGAGTCAAAGAATCGGCTAAGCATTAAGATGCTTCTACAAGCTAAAATGAAATTTCAGCTTCTTGAGATTGGTTCACTGTTGATGATATTGCTGCTGTGAGGAAAAAGAACCAGTTATGGTCCTAGAGATGAAATATTGAGCATAGTGGTGATAAACATGGTACAGAATTTACACTGATGCAAAACTATGAGCTACCATGGAGATGAGCAAAGATTGTTGGAGACATTTCCCATTATTCATACCAGGAGTTATACTCTGCTCCTTGATGAAAACATATCCCTAATGTACAGCATGAAGAAAGTCAGATACTGTCTACCCCAAACAACTGCATGTGTCAGTTCAAATTGCTCATCGAGTGGTGATACCTCACTCATTTCATGCTCCTCATCCTTTTTTCTGTATCATTCCTTTGTTATGACCCTTTCTATCAGAGATGTTGGTTTTAAAGCCAGCATGAGATTAACTGCCTAATGTTCCCCTTTCAAGCCTGCCTTCTCTTTATCTCTGTCCAGCCAAGCCTGACACCAGGATGTGCCAAGCCTCCCCTGGGAACTGCAGTGACTCCCTGTAGTTTGTTTGCATAACAGCTCACTTCTCTTTCTAACATGGCCACAAGAAGAAGAGAACCCACAATGCTTCCAGAAATAAACCAGATTACTTTAATCCTAAACCTACTGCAGTGCCAGCATAATAATTCCTTTATTTACCACATGTTTAACCATTTCTAAGGAGTTTAAAATAGCTACTCAATTTGTTTATATGTGATTAGTGTTTAAGGAATAATTCTCCAGCTGGGTTTATTAAGGATTTAGGTTCTTTCATCACACTTTAAACAAACACATTCAGAAAAAACAATTATCAGCAGACTACACAACTACTTTCCAGTCTCCTTAAAACACCCATATTTAGAGTTTCCTCAGGTCCATCTCCAAGTCACAGCTTTCCAACCACACATCCCCATGTCTGTAGCTTACTGTGGGGTTGTTGTGACCCAGGTGGAGGATTTGATAAGTTAGGACTAGAAAGGGATGCTGTATCTCAAATAGGCTGCAAAATTATATAAAATGCTTATGTCTAGTTCTGGCAAACTGTGAGATGTCACAATGTATGTCTGTGTTGCCCTGATACACAGGTGAGCTAGCGATGATATTCTGGGGGGCTTTACATTTGTACAAATACTACTTCCCCCATCATCCCTGGGACTCTGCTTTGTAACCAGGCAACCATGATACAGAGGGAGGCATTATAGTATACACTTTTAAAACTCTTTAAAAACCCTACAGTTATTTCTTCACCTTCTCTAAATGTCTCTGAAATGCTGCATAAACAAACAAGTCACTGGTTTGTGTCTTTGGGCTATATTATCTATACTGACTATATTTACTTATTTTGTGGGTGATCTTCAGAGCTTACTTCTGCCTTCGATCCCTGTTAGCAACTACCAGTTATTACTTTTTCCACTTTGTGGGAGTAGACACAAACCAAAAATATGATCAATTGTTCTTCTGAACTAATCATGGAATCATAGAATCAACCAGGTTGGAAGAGACCTCCAAGATCACCCAGTCCAACCTATCACCCAGCCCTAGCCAGTCAACTAGACCATGGCACTAAGTGCCTCATCCAGGCTTTTCTTCAACACCTCCAGGGACGGTGACTCCACCACCTCCCTGGGCAGTCCATTCTAATGCCAATCACTCTCTCTGGCAAGAACTTCCTCCTAACATCCAGCCTATACTTCGCCTGGCACAACTTAAGACTGTGTCCCCTTGTCCTGTTGCTGGTTGCCTGGGAGAAGAGACCAACCCCCACCTGGCTCCAGCTTCCCTTCAGGTAGTTGTAGACAGCAATGAGATCACCCCGAGCCTCCCCTTCTTCAGGCTAAACAACCCCAGCTCCCTCAGCCTCTCCTCATAGGGTTTGTGTGGCTATGCAGGATACTGTGGAGATCAGCTTTGTAATTACTCCTTTTCATCATTACCCATATTGTCATGAGTGCTTTGAACTATACTGGCACCACTGGCCCTTGGTGATTTCTCAACTAAACAGTATGAAGGCCTATCAGTTTCCCCACTGATTAGGCCCAAGCTGGGATTTCAGTGAGAATTTCTGTAGCATATGTAACGCAAAAGACAGGGCAAAGACACTAGCAGGCTGCTAATAATAGAATTTGTGTCTGCTCCTCTACCTTATGAATATCATTGTCAAGCAGTCAAACGAAAATTGCAGAAGATCAACCAGCAGCAGAAGTTTGTAGCTGATGTTTCAAGTGGAAAGTAAAGAGTGGGATGAATGTGGATGTATAGAATGAACATGGCATGAATGCAACATGAATGTTACCTCTGGCCTTTTCATCAGCACCAATATCAATTTCTCAAAGCTAATGCTCCTTTTTACTACCCAGAAGCCTGCACTGGAGATGTCTGTCTGCCTACTTAGTTCTGTAGATAGACTAGGGAAGAGTGTGACCAACTTTATGCACTTTTATGTCTCTTATTAAACTAAATTTAAAGTAAAAATTCTGACACACAGAAGAATAAATTAACAAACCCTGGCAACATGACCCTTAAACACAAAAGATCAAGGTTATACTGAATTACAGTTACATGCAATGCATAATTTGCAAAGGATATTAAGCCTCGTGCTTTTGAAGTTGAAGTCCATCTTTCTTCAGGCAGAGAGATGAGACTTCCATGTGTGTTTTCGTGTGTGCCTGCAGACTGTTCCCCATTTGCTATTATGGGATTCCTTTGAAATACAACATTGGAACTTCAAGAGAAAGAATACTGGATCTGGAGTCTAATTCAGCATAGCAATTGCTGATTGCCCAGGCTTCCTCAGTATCTCTGCTTTTAAAGCTGAGATACTAGCAGTGCTATTAGATGTCTACCACTTTTTGCAGCTGCTTGAGATTAGTCCTTTTTAAATTTCTGATGCTGTTTCTAATGTGTAGGCATTGGCAAAATATTAGTTTGTATTGAAGTACTGGATAGACAGTGCTTTAACCAATATGCACCAATACCATTATGAAGTAATGAAAACAAGTCAATTGTCCAAGAAGCCAGTTTACTGTAGTAAGAAGAGATAGATGAGGGTACAGAAACTTGTATCAGATGCATAAGGTGGATTTAGTTGAGTTAATAACGGAGATTTAGGCAATGTGTTAGTTATTTCTTTACATTTTGCATGTATTCATTTAGAAGACTGGCTGGTAGATACAAGAAAAATAACCTATTTTGCTTCCTAAGTCTTGAAAAAGCAATAAGAGCAATATTTGCATCAAGAGAAGTGTGGCCAGCAGGGCAAGGGAGGGGATTCTCCTCCTTTACTCTGCTCTCCTCAGACCCCACCTGGAGTACTGTGTGCAGTTCTGGAGCCCCCAACACAAGAAGGACATGGAACTGCTGGAGCGGGTCCAGAGGAGTGCCACGAAGATGCTCAGAGGGCTGCAGCAGCTCTGCTATGAGGACAGGCTGAGAGAGTTGGGGCTCTTCAGCCTGGAGAAGAGAAGGCTTTGAGGAGACCTTGGAGTGGCTTTCCAGTATCTGAAGGGAGCCTACAGGAAGGCTGGGGAGGGACTATTGACAAGGTCTGGTAATGTCAGGACAAGGGGGAATGGGTTTAAGCTGGAGGAGGGGAGATTTAGACTGGATGTTAGGAGGAAGTTCTTTACAGTGAGGGTGGTAAGACACTGGAAAGGGTTGTCCAGGGGGGTTGTGGATGCTTCCTCCCTGGAGGCATTTAAAGCCAGGCTGGATGAGGCCTTGAGCAGCCTGCTCTAGTGGGAGGTGTCCCTGCCTATGGCAGGGGGTTGGAGCTGGATGATCCTTGAGGTCCCTTCCAACCTAAACCATTCTATGATTCTATGATTTCTTTACCCTGAGAGCATTCTGAGAATTATCCTGTGTTTGTGAAGCTGGTGAAAATAGTTTCCCATATTACTGCACTGAAAGTTGACAGATCACTTATTTGCTTTTAATCTCACAGTAATTCATGTGTTTGTTTATTTTTTTTCTTGCAACCTTAGATTTTTTGGTGAATTTGATTGCCTGAAAGCTCCACTACCATTAAACGCAAATTTCCAGCCCTGAGGTTTGCAGATGAAACCTTGGAAGCATCAACCAAGGTCCCTCTAAAAGTCCAGAGATTGGGAGGGAAATAAATTAGGATATACAACTTTAAAAACCTTGATTTAAAGTCAGTGTCATGATGTTTTGTGCTATGATCCATTGTTTCTGAATGTTTGGGCTGACAAGATCTGCAGACTGCAGTGTGAAGACACAAAGAATGAGTTAGTGGTTTCCTTTATTGTAAGTTTTCCTTTGCACACCTTTCCTATTTGATGGATATTTTGTCTGAATCAGACCACTGGATCATAAACTCTTTGAGTCAGTGATCTTAGCTATCTCTGCAGTCTTATGACCACGTACTCATTTCATGCTCTATAAGTTACAATTTAAGTAATAACTTAAAACTCGTCAGAGTTCCGTAGGAGCTCTTTCACCTGTCTTTAGCTTTCTGTTTGAAATTGTATCCCCATTTAAACAAGGGAAGATGATTTGATATTAATGTGGTAGCAAATCTTTCCAGATTGCCCAGATAAGTCTAGACTTCAAATGACTGCTGTCTTCTTAGTATTGTACATTTATGTCCTTTGCAAATAGGGTTGAAAATATTTTAATGCTCTAAAGGAAGAACAAAATAGGTGAATAAAAATGTATGAATGTGTAGATAACTGAACTTGAGAGGATTAAATGCTTACAAGGGTGTATCAGCACATTGGAAGCTAGACAAGAGTGCAGCACTGACCAAGTGCCAGGAGATGGAATCTTTTTTTGCAGGATAGACTAGCTCAAACTAGAGAGGAATGGGGATAAAACTGCGTATGATGGTGTGTGCCAACAGCTGAGTGGGAATTCAGCTGTGGAAAGGCCTGTACTTGGTATAATAGTACTTCTCTTAACACAGTTTACAAGACCATAGTCTTCTGTTTCTCTCCTTTTACTCTTCAGCTGACTCCAAGTGTCAAACAGATGAGAGGTGCTAGTTTACGTCAGCATAGACATTTCCTAAGGTACACAAAGTAGGAGCACAATCAGTGGTGGAGAAATGAAGACCCACCTCTTTCCCCCTGCTACCTCAAAAAATAACCCCAAACCCAACCCAAAACTCCACCCAGTCAGACCTTCAACGGCCAGAACTGACCTCAGGAATGTTTGCAGTCAGTTTCTGTCAGTGACTTCATGAAGATCTAGAGCCAACTACAGTTGGTGATTTTCAGGTGGGTATAGTTTGTTGCTCATAAAGAGATGGCAAATATCTTAAGCAGGAAGCTGACGTGGGTAGTAGTAACCCCTGCTGTGTGATTCCAATTCATCTTCACACTGCAATGTTTTTTTGGCAATTTAGCCATTTATCTAGCAGAGATATATGAGAAATGGGCCCTGGAGAATGGCCAGCATTACTGAGTTTGCCTGACAGATAACCAGAGTAATTATTCAAGTGGCTGGTCTGATACAGATAAATTTTGCACAGAACTGATCTCTTGACGTGTTTTGAAACTATACCAAACCAATTAAATCCTGAGGCAGTGTTAAGCCAGATGTTAGATGTCTCTCATGAATGTGTTTCTTTGGACAGCCTGGAACTATGACACCATGTAGTCAAAAGTTGGAGCAGACTTAACTTGAAATTTCATGAGCATTCTGTTTGTTGCTCCCAGTTGTGTTTTGTATTCCCTTTAAGAAAATGGATCTCTTGGAGGAAAAGGAGATTGTTGCTCCTCTTAAGAGTTCTCAAAAAGAGAGAGCTCAGGAGACTACAGGATGGAGTTAGCAAGGAAGCCATAGTAGAGAGGCTGGAGGTCATGCATGGTTTGAAAGGATGCAGTGAGGATGAAAAGCAGCCCAGCATGCTTTGGAGGAGAAGGGGAGAATTTCTTGAGGACCAGTGCAGACAATGTGGATTTGGTTGCTATTCAGAAAGATGTTAAATTAGGTGCAATGTGTTCATAACTCGTTGGAAGAAGTCTGCAGAAAATCTAATTTCTCCACATGTTTTCTTTTGTCTCCCTTTTACAAAGCTGGCTTTAAGTCTTAATTTTAACTCACACAAACATTCATTTCTGAGCCTACTGCAGACAGGCACTAACCTAGCTTTGAAAGAATCATCCAGGGAAAAATAATGCTATTGGCATATTGTAAACATACAGTTGTACTAATCTCAGCAGAGAAACACAAGAAGTCTTTAATAGAACATTTATATCATCTTAAAACCAGTCATAAAGCACTTCTTGGATTGATTAAAATCTACAGCCACAGTGTATCACAGGGAAAACAAAATGAGCAGCTCCTTTCCCCACCCCCTTTCTTACTGCTCCTCTACAAGAAAAAGGAAAAATCTCATTTAGATCTGTGTTCCTTGCTGCATGAAGTGGCAAGCTTCTTGGCAGTTTCACTGATACTTTTCTGACTGCTAAGCTTCAAAATAGTTCTGAACCTCAGCCATTTTATGAGGCCAGCAGTGATTTCAAAATACCAATGCCTGTCATTCACAATGGAACAAGTCCTGATTTCTTGCACCCTACTGAAAATCCATTCACCTTAAACCAGTGAAGCTAGATAGGGCAGGCAGTGGGTACTTGTATATTGATGTATAACCATTTTTTCCATATGCTTTGTGGAAATTGTGATAGGCTTCTTTTTGCAAGAGCTAGGAATACCTGCTAAGTATGCTACTTCTTTTTCATGAAACAGAATTCCTTTACTATTGCATTTGGATGGAAAACGCTTATCAGTAGAAGATCTGGGTGCACATCACAAAATTTAGATCAGAATTAAGCAACTACTTCTGTAGCAACCCCCACACAGCACCAAAATAGCTACCCTGAAAAGGAGTGATATGAGGCAGATGATTAAATGTCAGAGAATTCTAAAGACTGTTTCTACTAGGGAGCACAAAGAAAGTGATCTTGCATTGTGCTTTAAAATGTCTCTGCCCTCTAAGCTGATGTGCACAGACTAAGGGTTCTTATGCTGTGCATTGGTTCTTTGACTCCTGGTTGACTCCTGAAGGCCACTTTGTGTGATCAAGGTGCATGATCTGGGCTGAAAGGGCCTCCCTTGGGGCATGCTCTTCAGTTGACCTCCTTGCTTTGAACTTCAGGATGTAGGGTGTTGCCAAGTGGAAAGGGTTAGATAAAGTCTGTGATAATGAGCACAGAAACAATACAGGTCCTTAAATTTCACCCAGGCTGGAACTGGTAGCTGAAGAAGACTGTGAAACACTCTCGTGGATGTTTCTTAATGATCAGGGCAAACAGATTTCTGGTAGCAGAAAACATGACATAAGTGCCTTCACGTGCAGATTACTCAGCCATGTGATAAGGCACTTGCTGGTAAGTATTATAAGGTTAGTTTCCTATTTCCTCCTAACTGAAAGCATTAGGCTTGCACAGTGAGGTAATTAAATAGTTTCCTAATTGCACTGTATCTACAGAAAACCTCTTATCAATTGCAGTGCCTTTCTAAACATTGCACACACTGTCCTAAGAAAATTCTGTGAGCCTCGTGGCATGTCATTGTCCCTTTCAGTTTTGCAGCTCCCACTGATCACAGTCTCACAGTATCATCAGGGTTGGAAGAGACCTCACAGATCATCAAGTCCAACCTTTTACCACAGAGCTCAAGGCTAGACCATGGCACCAAGTGCCATGTCCAATCCTGCCTTGAACAGCTCCAGGGACGGCGACTCCACCACCTCCCTGGGCAGCCCATTCCAGTAGCCAATGACTCTCTCAGTGAAGAACTTTCTCCTCACCTCAAGCCTAAATTTCCCCTGGCGCAACCATATACTAGATTTCCATGATAATTTTCTTCCAGTATTTATTGTCAAGCCACATTAAAGACTTAGCTTCTGTTCTAGAAGCGCTACGCAGCCTGAACAAAATCGAAATCCTCAAGGAGTCTTGACCCTCAGGGGTCACTTGAATAAGCAGAAGTGCCTTGAGCACAAAAGACTCCTTATCGCAATACTCAGTAGCTGAACAGGTAACTACTACCTTACTGTATGTTATTCTACAGACAGATTTGCAGTCTTCTCTTCTGTCTGGAAGAAACAGCACCCTCAATGCAAGCCACATGATACACATGCCTGTACACACCTTGAATACACACAGTTACGCTGAGAACAAACCCAGATCCACGGACTGGCAGTTCTGTTGTTGCTGTGGTCAGAAGAGAAGCTGCAGTGCGCTACAACTTAGCTAAGCTAACAGTAATTATCCACTGTCTGAGACATTGCATATAATTCACGGGTGTAGACTTATTAAAACAATGAAGACCAAAAAACCCCACATTTTAGTGGGCAAAAAATAGTGGTGTGTTTAAAAACACATTCTGAAAATTGCAGAACTACGTGCTAAAGTTCGGTTCTTCAGCTACTCAGGCAAGTTTGTATAAGCTGCTCTGTTTTCAGAAGTAACTGGCAATTTCCTTTTCATTTGTTTGTATATGTTTAGTATTACTGACAAGTAGGCCACTTCTCTGCAAGTGTCTAAATATGGACTGTGAAAACTAGGTTTTGGCACCCAGGCACAAAGACTGCGTCTGTGAAGTTTCTATTCACTTTGAAAATTTGCCTTTTTGATTTTCTTCTCTGAGCTGGTTTGCTCTCATGAAATTGCTCTTCTCCTCTCTCAGCTGAGATGGTTGCAGGTACTTCCCAAGAAAACCCACATAGGACAAATGATCAATGTTCCTTAAGCTTCACGTTAATGTCCTACTCTGTCAGGGAAAACAAAACAAATACTTTCTGTTCACGGGCAGACAAGCAGACAATTTCTAAGCCATAACTGAAATCACATTCTGCTACTAGCAGCCATTATGAATAACTTAAAAATACTTCTGAGGATTGTTAACTTCAGACAACAAAGTAAAATAAAGGCTGCCTAAACCAACGTGTTTCTGATATAACCAACTCGTCCTTGGTTTGTTTCAATGATACCTGAATAAAAAACAGGAGATGACTCTGATTTTTAAAACTCACTGCATATTTTATAAGTTCAATCACAACTAAGGCAGTAGATAATACTGGGAAGATGAATACTGAATGCTTCAGTGTTCTTTTATTTATTTGTTAAAAATATTGTACTTCTTTTAATATGCCTTTCTTTTTAATATGCTCCCTGCCCAGGGAGGTGGTGGAGTCACTGTCCCTGGAGCTGTTCAAGGCAGGATTGGACGTGGCACTTGGTGCCATGGTCCAGCCTTGAGCTCTGTGGTAACAGGTTGGACTTGATGATCTATGAGGTCTCTTCCAACCTTGGTGATACTGTGAGACTGTGACACTGTATACTTTGTTCATTTCCTCTAAATTTGTCAACAAATATTCAATCTGCAGACAATACTGTGGTTGATTAAAGTACAGAAAAACCCTAATGGTAGAACTCAGAATTGTCTTGAGAAATGGTGGGTGAGGTTTTACTTTAACCTCAATTATTCATTTACTGTAAATACATTTGAAGCACACTTACTTGCACATTAACATTTCACGTTTAGTTTGTCTGATTCATTTTTACATATTTTCTTGTGATTTCACAAATCATATTTTACTCAAAACAACACTTAAAAGCATGTTTAACTTTTCAGTTGTTTCAAGTTACATTTTAGATTAAGTCATGCCTTGAATAGGGCCGCTCTTACATCTTAAATATTTTCTTGAGCTAGGTCTTTTGCCAGTAAAATAACCCCTGTAGATAACTCTGCTCTCTCCATATTCTGCTTTGAATATTTCATNCGCAACAGAGCAAAGCTCCCAGCGAAGAGAGAGCAAGCAAAGTGACCTAATCTTTGTTTTGTCTTTCCTTTGTACACATCTCAGCAAGACTGTGAGCGAAGTAGACCTCACCATTGTTTTCATTTCACAGCCTATGATCTAGTTCTTCTCACCAAAACATTCTAGCTAGCTTCAAACTAGCACACATATCCATGACAGAAAAGCAAATTCTTTTTTTATAAAGGCCAGTGTGTTTTAAAATAACTAACAGATTACTATAGAATCAGAGAATCAACCAGGTTGGAAGAGACCTCCAAGATCATACAGTCCATGGTCTTGCTTGCTGAGACAGAAAATCTTTAGGTGGCCTAAGGTCTAATTCCATACCTTGATCTCACCTGCCTATTGCAACATATTAGAACATTAATTTACACATTTGTCTTTAATGTTACCAGTTCTATATTCTGTCAGACTTTTCAGTTCATAATAGAAACCAGTATTTTTTGTTAACTGCTGTGCCAGTTGTAATATCCTTGCTTATTTTGTTTCATGCAACTCGGTTTCCTTCAGGCTTCTAGATTTGTTTCTTAAGTGGCAAGAAAGAAAATCTTACTTGCTATTTAAGTTTTCAATCATCTATGATTTAATTTTGCATTGGTATGTGACTTGTCATATCCACCACACTAAATTATACAACAAAATGAAAAACATTTAGTGCTTGACAGCCTTCACGGGTCAATAAAAAATCATGCCTGATAAAACCCTATTTGACAAAGGTGCTAAAAATGACATGTAGAAGCTAAGGGTACAGATTCAAGGTAAGCAGAGGGTTTCCCTGATAATGTTGTAAATGTGGACATAAGAGAAAATCTGTAAAAGCTACAGTGTTTTTCTATGGGCTAATAGGTACAAGGATAAAGAAATGGACTCAAGGTTGAGAAACAAACCTAACAGCTTAGAATGCAAGCAGCTCAGAGTACTGCAGAACTTAGTACATGTGATAGTCATAAGCAACTATCTTTAGAAATAACATTAAGTACCAGATCACAATGACAAAATACCTTCCTTTGAAACTTTGCATTGCCAGCTACCTATGAACACACACAGTGGATTTTATTACCACATTCCTCTAAACATTGTTTCCATTTGGATATGAGTAATAGCAAAAAGCACTGCACAAAAATCATGGAATCCTCAGCTGTTATCTCAGGAGGTAAAATATCTTTCCAACTTGATGAATTTAAAACCATTCTGAAAGTAAGATACAGCACTTCCAAGTCTCTAGTTAAATTCCAAAAAATGAAAAAAAGGCAAACTTGACTAGCCTTACTTGAGAGGAAAAAAATTGTAAGATCTCCAGAAGTATTAAAATGATAACTAGACCTCATCCATTTCCAGGGGTTTCATATTATGTCTTTAGTTTAGGATTCTACCTGTCTTCATCTAGGATTTCTAGGATTATATTCTACTCATCTTACAAGTAATAAAAGTGATACTCCTGGTCCAGCTGCAGAACTAAAAGTTTGTGCTGTGTATCACAGAATCAAAGAATTGACCATGTTGGAAGAGACCAAGATCATCCAGGCCAAACTAGCACCCAGCCCTAGCTAATCAACTAGACCATGGCTCTAAATGCCTCATCCAGTCTTTCTTGAACACCTCCAGGGACGGTGACTCCACCACTTCCCTGGGCAGCCCATTCCAATGCCAATCACTCTCTGTGAAGAACTTCCTCCTCATATCAAGCCTATACCTGCCCTGACTGTGTCCCCTTGTTCTGTTGCTGGTTGCCTGGGAGAAGAGACCGACCCCCACATGACTACAGCCTCCCTTCAGGTAGTTGCAGACAGCAATGAGGTCAGCCCTGAGCCTCCTCTTCTCCAGGCTAAACAACCTCAGCTCCCTCAGCCTCTCTTCATAGGGTTTGTGTTCCAGGCCCCTCACCAGCTTCGTTGCCTTTCTCTGGACACGTTCCAGCACCTCAACATGTCTCTTGAATTGAGTGGCCCAGAACTGGACACAGTACTCAAAGTTACTGTGCTAGTTTGAGCCCAGCTGGGATATTTTAGTGAAAGGAATTAGATTGTGGGCTGTGAAAAAGAGACAATGGTGATGTCTACTTCACTCATAGGCTTGCTAAGATACATAAACACAAGTAACACAAGAGTTTGCTCTTGGACTCTGGGCTGCATGCACTTGCTGCCTAACTAATCTGTCTGCTTCCTAACCCTCCTGGCTGATCCTCCAAACTCATTTGAACATAAGGCAAAATCTGGGGTAAGGTAGAGGAGTGGGAAGATAGTGGAGGGGTGGTTGGGAGCCCCTCCTGGGTACTCTAGGTGGGGTGTTGTGTTTCTGTATTACTTTTTAAACTTGTATATAGCTGTATATATTGTAAATATCTGTTTATATATTGTACTAAGCTGTAAGTATAGCTTCATTCTTCAATTTCCAGATTGGCTGAGTCTAGTCTGGGTGAATTTTTTAAGTGTGGTGGGACGGGTAACACCCAAACCATCACAGTTACATCGACCAGTGCTGAGTATAGGGGCAGAATAACCTCCCTTATCCTACTGGCCACACTGTTCTTGATACAGGCCAGGATGCCATTGGCTCTCTTGGCCACCTGGGCACACTGCTGCCTCATCTTCAGCCTACTATCTACCAGTATCCCCAGGTCCCTTTCTTCCTGGCTGCTCTCCAGCCACTCTGTCCCTAGCCTGTAGCGCTGCTTGGGGTTGTTGTGGCCAAAGTGCAGAACCCTGCACTTGGCCTTGTTCAATCTCATCCCATTGGCCTCTGCCCACCCATCCAGCCTGTCTAGGTCCTTCTGCAGGGCTCTCCTGCCTTCCAACAGATCAACACCTGCTCCTAGCTTGGTGTTGTCTGCAAACTTACTGATGCTGGACTCAATGCCCTGGTCCAGATCATCAATAAAGATAGTGAACAGGACTGGGCCAAGCATTGACCCCTGCGGCACACCACTAGTGACAGCTGCCAACTGGATGTGGCACCATTCACCACCACTCTCTGGGCCTGGCCCTCCATCCAGTTCTTGGCCCATTTCAGAGTGATTCTGTCTATGCCGCGAGCTGCCAGCTTTGCCAGGAGCTTGTTGTGGCGGATGGTGTCAAAGGCTTTGCTGAAGTCCAGGTAGACTACATCCACAGCCTGCCCCACACTCACCAGGCAGGCAACCTGATCATAAAAGGAAATCAGGTTGGTCAGGCAGGACCTGCCCTTCCTAAATCCATGCTGGCTGGGCCTGATCCCTTGGCCATCCTGTAGGTGTTTTGTGATAGCACTCAAGATAATGTGTTCTATAACCTTGCCTGGCACTGAGGTCAGGCTGACAGGTCTGTAATTTCCATTTCCTCCTTCCAGCCTTTCTTGTGGATGGCCCTTCTTGTAGAATTCAGGAAAGCCCAAAGCACATTCTTCTGCTGAAGAAGGAAAAATGAAAAATCCTACAACCCAGAAACACAACTGTAGATATTTCTCCATGTCCCTCATAAAGATATTTACAGTGCATCCTCATAGCAGTTTCCCTAGGATCAAAAATAGAGCTTTAAAAAATGAAGTAATTACAATGACTTAATTGATTTTAAAGTTAAGACAGCATAACATTCCTATGTGCATTGCATATGTCTGTCATTTCCTTTAGAACAAGGAGTGTTATGAGACCAAGAATGCCTTCTGCAATTCTCCATAAGTGCATAAGAAACTGCCATATTATATGAAATTGAAGCTTTTACTGGCCCACAGTCTCTACAGTAGGATATCTATGATTACACAAAGCATTAGTATCAAGTGTCCTAATTTGATTTACTCTGGACAAAAATAATAAAAATGTAATAGTAAGCAGTAACAAAGCATCCTCACAAAGTGGTATTTATTGTGCTGTTCTAAAAAAAAAAAAAGCCAGCTAAGAATTCAGCCAGGAACTGATGTCAGATTCTGGCTTTAAGATTAAGAATTTCATGTTCAATTACTGTTTGTTACTGAGATACTAAATACATGTTGTTTCGCTGTCTTTGGTTGTCAGTTCTCATTCAGTGTTCACATGTACTTTTGTCACCTTCAAATGCTTTTTATTTCACCTGACTTTAGATATCTGTAAGACAGTCCTCTAGTCAAAGGTAAGTATCTAGACTTCCTCTCACTGGAGTTGGCAGAGGAAATAGAGCACCTGCAAAAGGCAGTGTATGTCACTATTTTTAGGTGATGGTTTAGAGCAGTTAAGTGCCTATCCACCATAAAGGTAGGGTCTGATTAGCTGAAGTCGGATCCTTAACTTATGGTAACTAGTGAGAATAATGAAAGGTAACTAGAAGTGTATGTATAAGAGTTCAGTCATGACACTGTCTAGCTGATGCTCTTACAAACAAAGATGCAATACTGAAATACGATTTCAGTGTACAGACTGGCTCTAGAGCCAGACCAAACCACACATATCAACATTTAGTCTTGAAATAGAACTACACCCACCACCTTGCTTCTTTGCGTAGGCAAATTTTAATCTTTTCTTGTGGCTCTGAGGTAGTTTTATATCCAGTTTCTGTGACATCATAACCTAGGGAATAATAAAGTGGCAGGGGTAGAAAGTGGCCTCTGGAGATCTTTGAGTTCAACCCCTCTGCCAAAGCAAGATCACCTAGGGCAGGCTACACAGTAGCGTGTTCAGGTGGGTCTTGAAAGTCTTAAGAGAAGGAGATTCCACAACCTGCCTAGGCAGCCTGTTCCAGTGTTCTGTCACCCTCAAAGTAAAAAAGTTTTTCCTCATGTTGAGGTGGAACATTCTGTGTTCTACTTTGTACCCATTGCCCCTCAGCCTATGTGCTAGTTTGAGGTAGGGAGAAAGTAAGGGGTGGTTGAGATCCCCTCCTGGGGACTCAGGTTTCTGGGAGGGGAATTGTGTTTCTGTATTACTTTTACCTTGTATATTTCTGTCTATCACTGTATATACTGTAAATATCTGCTTGTATATTGTGCTAGCTGTAAATATAAGATTCATTCAAATTTCCAGAGCCAGCTGAGTCTAGTCTGGGTGATTTCTAAAGTGTGGGGGGCAGGGAACACCCAACCCATTACAGCCTATCACAGGGTACCACTGAAAAGAGTCAGGCTCATTCTTCTTGACACCGACCTTTTGGATATTTGTAAACATCAATAAGATCCCCTCTCAGTCTTCTTTTCTCCAGACTAAACAGCTTAAGGTCTCTCAGCCTTTCCTCAGAAGACAGATGTTCCAGTCCCTTAATCATCCTCATAGCCCTCTGCTGAACTCTCTCTAGTACTCATTTCCCTGTCTCACTTGAACTGGGGAACCCAGAATTGGACACGACACTCCAGATGTTGTCTCACCTGAGCTGAGAAGATGGGGAGAGGAACCTCTTTTAACCAAAGAACCATGACCTGAAGGAGTTCCCAGTCTCATACCCTAGTCTCCTTCTCTGTGTGTGACCAAATCTCACATAGCAGAGCTTAAAAATGTTACCAGTGTTTAGCATAGTTGTAAGGTGCACACCTGTCCAGGTTCATGTCTACACTCCTGTGATACTACTGTGAGTGGAACTCCAGGATGTCAGCCAGTCCAACATATCTCCACAGTATTCTGGAAAATTTGTACTGTTGCAATAGCTTCTGCCTAAAAACCCAAAATGATAAAAGTAGCTACAAGCAGAGAAATGCTTCATCTATCGGTAATGTCAAAGAAAGAGAAGCTAATTTCAGCTTTGTTTCAGATTTTAATGCCTTTCTGTAAAGCCCTATCATTCTGGATACATGTCCTGTATTAACCATACTGATATGTTTGTATTTTTTGTCTTAGTCTTTGTTTTGCTACGCAAAACTCTTTCAGTCTCCTCTCATGATACCAACTCTTAATTACCATTACCACTCCTTTAGCGTCTTTCTGTACCTGCACTTCTTCTCAAATGCACTTTTTTAATCAGCTGGGTACAGCATTTCTGATCAGATCTCTTGCTTCGTGCTTTTTCTCTGTATCTCTACTGGAAATACATTGGTCCTAGGATCACATTTGCTTCTCCACTGAAAGACCCTGAAACCACAGAATCTCTAGTGACCTGTCAGTTCTTCACTTCTCTGACTCACACCACTATGCTTTAAAGCACCTTCACGTGACAAGCCTTGCAGAATGAAATGCTCAAGACAGAAACCTTGATACAGAACATATGTGCTTAATTTTATATATGGTATATCATTTCATCAGCTTCACTTAGCTTTGTAGGATCTTGGCCTATCTCCTCAGCCTATAAATAAATAATGACAGTTTTATAAATAAATCGGTTTCTAACCAGCTGAAACTGTGTTATCTTTGTAACTTTTACCAATCAATAGAATGTATAGAATGTATAGAATCTATCAGGTTGGAAGAGACCTCCAAGATCATCCAGTCCAACCTAGCACCCAGCCCTAGCCAGTCAACTAGACCATGGCACTAAGTGCCTCATCCAGGCTTTTCCTGAACACCTCCAGGGATGGTGACTCCACCACCTCCCTGGGCAGCCCATTCCAATGGCAAATCACTCTCTCTGGCTGGGAAGAACTTCCTCCTAACATCCAGCCTATACTTCCCCCGGCACAACTTGAGGCTGTGTCCTCTTGTCCTGTTGCTGGTTGCCTGGGAGAAGAGACCAACCCCCATCTGGCTACAACCACCCTTCAAGTAGAGCAGCGTGAATACAGGCACGGGTTCTGCAGCTTTAATAACCCTGTTGCAACATAACTACAGTTACAGTTAAGAACCACACAAACATTTTGATGCACTAGCATAAAATACCTCACATGGCCTTTCAGAATGTGCATAAACCATTCACATCCGTGGTAGGCCAGCAAGAGTTTTTCGCCGACAGTTCAATGTTCTCCCAGTGTAAACACAGGATTAATCGTTCTTTGTTGTTATTGTTTTAAATAATAGTTTGAAACTTAGTTCACACTGAATGTTTGTACTGCATGTTCTTTTTGTTCTCTTATCAATACAAGTTTTAATATTTTAAAAGTATATTGTTTCCAGCTGGCTGCAGGAGTCTACATCTTGGGCTCTACTGTCATTTCTGAAGTTCTTGGTTGGTGGGAGAGTGCAGGTGCAAGCCTGCAGAAAAGAACAAAACTCTGTAATGAGCGTATTAATCTATTCAGTGAACAAAATCCATTCTCATGCTGAGAATTATTGTATTGCAGCATAGAGCTTGCATGAAGATGAATTTGAATTTCACCTGCTTTCCTGTCTTGCTCACTCACAGGAAGCTTATGGATAGCTGAACTCCATCGCTTAGGAGAGCGTCTCTTGATGCCTGATGCAGGGCAGAAGTGTCAGGCATTCTTGCATCAGGGCATGGAGCCACAAAGATGTGGTATGAAGAACGCTTGATTTTAAAAATGCTGCCACAAACCGGCCTTGCCACGTTCCTGTCACAAGGGCTGCATTTCTTCAGGCTTCTTTTCTGGCATAGGTAGAGGTCACAGGACGGTGGAAACAGCCCTGCTGCCTGCCACCAGTCCACCACTGATAAGGACTGAGTGAGAGGGCTGAAGGCTAACAGGCCTTTCCCCACCCCGCAGGGAAATACAGACCTGGAGGATCTTTGGGGCGAGATCGCCGATGAGGAAGAGGGTTGCTTTTCACAGGTTTTGCTTTTGAGGAGGGCTGTGTGCTACGGTCTTCTTACAAGTCCCAGGGTGGTGCTCCCTGCCTGGGGAGGAGCTGCCTCCTACTCTCCAGGGCTGCCCTTTCCCTCTCTTTCAGGCGTGTCCCTCGTCCTCCGGGGAAAGCGCCAGCGTGCCGCAACAGGGCACCCCCTCAAGCCCCGACCCCTTCCTGTCGCCGCTGCCGCGAGTCTGGGGGGCCCTCCGGAGAGCCCCACAGCGGAAAGGTGCCAGGCGCCTCGGCCCCACCCGGTCCGCTCCGCTCCGCTCCCCGCGGCCGCAGTGCTGCCTCAGGCTGGAGCCAGCGGGCGGCGCTCGCCCGGACCGTTGCCGCCTGCGCCCTCCGCTCCCCCACAGAAGAGGGAGACATTGCCGGCGGGAGGAGAAATTCACCCTTCAACACCCTCCCCTTCCCTCAGCCCCTCTGCGCCTTCCTCCTTTGGGGATACTGCAAAGAGGTAGCGGGCGGCAGAGCTGCCACTCCTCAGCCCGTGCGCGGCGGCCCGGGCTGAGCGCAGCCCCCTTGTCGGGCAGCCGCCAGTGCCCTCCTTGTTCCTTGAGTTACCCCAGGGAAGGGGCAAGGCAGGCAGAGAGCGGGGCGGAGAAGGGGGGAGTAGAGGGGGAGGGCTGCGCGCAGATGATCGCTGCGAGATGCTGCACGCTCAGCTGCCTGCCGGAGGAGGGTAGCAGCCTCTACCTCCACCCGCTCCTGCCTTTGCAAGGGTTGTTGCTGCTGCTGGACGCAACGTTCTCCCGACATGGAGCTGCTGCCGCCGCTGCTGGAGTGAGCGAAAGTGACGGGCAGAGCTAGCCGGCTGCATGGATGGATGTGTTTAGCTTTGTGAAGATTGGGAAGCTTGCCGGGTAGGTGTTTGCTGCTGTTGCTGCTGCTTCGCGACCCGCGGGCGTCCCACGGCTGCAGGCGTTGCCCTGCCTGGCGGGGGCGGGAAGGAGACGGGGGCTGCCCGGTATGCGGAGCTCCGGTGTCGGGCTCAACTTCTCTCGCAGCGGGCGAAGGTCTTGGGGTCAGGGTGGGGCGCTGGGCGCCTGCTGCCCATGGCACCTGCCGGCACTGCGCCCGCGGCTCTGCGCGGTTTGGCTCTTCGCCGTGTCTCTGCCCAGGGGACAGTGAACGCGTCCCGGGCGGTACGGCTGCAGTTGGTCGAGAGCGGTGCCCTCCTGGAAGCGTCGTCGTGAAGGGTTCGTCAGAGTGGTTCTGAACACGCACAACCGGCGACAGTAGCCGGGACTGGGTCGGGGTGTCGTGCCGCCTCCGCGGGTGCGGTGCGAGTGACCATGATCTGCCGTGGGGAGGGGGCGAACTTCGGAGGGAGCCGGGCGGCGCCGGGCCGCGCTGCGCTGCCGTGCAGGAGGCTCTCTCCGCTCCGCGGTACGCGCCGCTTCGGGCGCACCGGCCCCTCCAGCAGCGATATTTTTAGAGAGGCGGTGAAATCATCGCCAGGTTTTGCGCGCTGCCCCTCTGCCAAACGTTTCACACGACGATGGGTGCTGGGGCGCGAGTGGATTTGGCACCTTTTAACCCTTGCTTGTAAGGCATGTGCGTCCTGTTTAAATGGGTGTTTGATTAGGATTGTTTTTCTGTCGCTTTCTGGATAGATCTTTCTTTTAATGGCTTCGGAGTTGTGGTCTATCTGTAGACTGTTGCGTTGGCAGCTAGTCGCCAGGCCCGAAGCTGCAGGGATGGATCAAGACGCACAACAGCCTCTCAAAATGTTCTCGCCGTTAGTTAAATGTAACTGGAGGTAGCCCTTCTCAGGAAATCAAGCTTTATCTTAAAGATGCAGTATAAAAGTACTCCAGTCGCAGGATTTTTTCGGGGTTCTGGTGCAGATAATCTTCCTAAAAGATTTAGCTTTGATCACAGTAACCAGGAGTGTTGCAAATTTTTATGATTCAGTGGTTCCTGCACCATAGTTACTGTATCCTTTTCCGTTTATGAAGCGCACATTGAGGCTGAAAGTGGATGCTGTACAAAAGGGGGATAGGCCTTGGTAAGGAAATACAAAAGGTAGATTGCTCCGGTGGCGCTCAAGTACAGAGCGTGCCAAAGTGATAGATGGCCTTTAAAAACAAATACTGCATGGCTGGAAGTTAGAGTGTGCCACAGGTGCAGGCATAGCCTTTATCCCCCAAAATTCCCACCATTGTACCTGGCTGTGATTACAGCTCTCCTTGTGGAATGCCAGAGCAGAACAGCTGCTATCAGTCAAACACATCATTGTCTCATCCCGCTCACAGCTCTTTTACACAATGTGACTGGATACAGCACTAGCAGCCCGTTCAGCTTTTCTTGAGTCGTGTTCCCGGCTGGTACCGCTAGAGCTGCAGCAGCAGTAACTACGGTGGAAACTTTGAGGAGAGAGAAAATTTGCTCACAAAGATAAGGAGCAGGTGGCGTAGTGTATTTCTTTTCAGGTAACTTAATTGCTTGACCTCTTCTGTTTCTTTGGAAACTCTGTGCTAGAAAAGCTCCCGGATTTCATGTCACACTGGAGCTAGAGTCAAAGGGAGAGAATGGGATATGCCACTACAAAATATTAAATCAGTTACAAGGTAGTTTATGTATAGAGTAACTTTTGGCCTCTGCTGGCATGTATGTAGCTTTCTGCATACTTCAAGGCACTGCTATTGCCAATCCTGAGATTTGTATTCAAGTAAAGTCAGGTCATAGCATTTCTCCAGCAGAACCTGAAATTTCCTTCTGAAATGAAATCTACCTTTCAGAGCTCATATCTGACTTTGCTTGATTCAAGGATATGAAGTACTTGGGGTCTGAGTTCGTCTTACAGATTGCAGTAAATCATTTATGTACTTAGCTACTCTTTGTTTCTAATTTTCTGGTTGTTAAATGACCTGATAGTTTGCACAGGACTTTACTTGCTGTTTCCTAGGTAACAGCCAGGTATCTGTTCCGATTTTATGAAAGCTTCATGGAGCAGACAGGTTCCAGTGTAAACCCCATGTTTAATCCTTCTGTGTGTTTGGGTCAAAAAATTACCTGAAAATGCTGGTTCCTTATTTGTTGTTAAGAGGAAGGCCTTCCTGAAAGAAAGAAGCGAGGTGATAAACAGTATTTGAGAGTGTGAGCGAGGTGGTAAACAGTATTTGAGAGTGTGATCTGAAGGCAGATTACCCACACAAAGTTTTTTGAGCTTGGCTGTGGCTGAGATTTTTAATGACTTGCGGTCTTTTTTTCAATGTTATTTTGTTATGCATTCAGATCTTCCCTTCTAGTTTTAAAATCATCTATTACGGTCCTAGTCTGCAGCCTTGGTTCTGCAGGCAGTGTAACAGATAAGCTCTGTTATGCATGGCTACTGGAAGAGACACTTCTTAAAGTCATAGTAACTTTAATAATGTGCCTAGCATTTAAATTTTGCCTTGGTCAAGGTGCAGGGTCTTTAATTACAAATAATCTTGAAATGGGGCGTAGACTGGATGTAAAATTTTACATGACATATGTAAAAATATGCTGTGTTTGAATTATCTGTGCAGGGGTGGGATTTGTTTGTGTTTGGTGGGTTGGTTTTGGTCTTTTGTTTTTTTTTTATGTGGTAACTTTTAGAGACTCTTTCTTATGCAACTGCTTGAAAAGTCCTCCAACATTGGTAGGAAAGTGGGGAATATGGGCATAACCTGGCAAAGGAATGTGTGCATCAATAGGAGGGGGTGCCAAACTAGTTTTATGACAGATGTAGTCTCTGGCAGTCTTTTTTCCCCCCCCCTTTTTTTTCTTTTTTCCCTTGCTTTTGTAGGTCTGTCATGTTTCATCCTATGCATCGAGTATAGATGCTTCATGACAAAGTTAATGTTGATTTCTAAAGACTGGAGATACCAATCTGTCACTGAAAACAAAAACATTGATCGTATAGAAGTACTGCTCTTGCTTTCTCTGCCATAGCCTCTCTCTCACTTCCCTTTTGCAAATTCACCAATATATTAATGGCCCAGAATAATTGCTTTGTTATAAATCCTGTGGTGCCACTCTCTGGAGAAACAAACAAACCAACCTCTTTTCTTGTAATGAATTTCCATGTGTAGAGAATGATTGACAAGCTCTGTTTAATGGATCACTACTCTGATGAGAAACTGTTCAAGGTAGGCGAATATTTCTGTAGTGTGGGCTGCATAAGCAAGTATGGTGTGGTGTGTCTGTAGTTTGAGAGGGAGGATTATTAAGGATAGATAAGGTGCACATGAAAATTGCTGGATTAGGTTGGATCAGAAGTCTTGACTCCCTATTATTGTCTCTTAATTGCTTTCAGCAGCTGCTTGGCAAAAGAGTGAGCGAGAAGGGTGATTTTTGAGCATAGTTATCTGGAGTGGAGGGGTGATGGTGCTGCCGTGTGCATATGAGATGGAGGCAAATCTGAGTAGAGAGCACAACCCCGAGTTGCTAGTTGGCACTAGACGGATGAACTATGAAACAATAGATCAGAACAGTGAAGGGAGGTTATCAAGAGTTTAAGCCTGTATTGATTAGCATATCTTTTTTTAGTTAGAAAATCTGTTTATTGGGAATAACTGCTCTCATGATGTCTATAGAGGTCAGTTCTATTTCAGGTCTTTCAGAGGAGGATGTAAAACTTTCATGTGGGAAGGTGATTGTCCAGATACCACTTGAATGTGACTGAGTGGGGTATTAACACTCTAGAGTTGGGATGCATAGCTTCTGTGCCCCTTCTACTTTTTGTATCTGCCAAATAACTCTAGATAATGTGATTGTCTGTTAGTGGCTATTGGCCTGTATGTAGGGGCAGGTTGGATGTTTCTGTTAAGGTTACCTTCACAGGAGAAGATCCAAACACATGTAAACTAAGTCTTTTTTTTGTGCTAAGATTTCTATAGATGGACATATCTGAACAGGTAGATTGCCTTAGTACCTGCACGTACATTTGGATTTTTGGGGTTTTATTGCTTATCAACGTGTAAAGTAAGTATAAACAGATTCCAAATCTTGGAGTGTTACATTTGCTGTCTCATTTTTCAGCCTTGGTAGCCCTGTGCTTGGTCCTGTTGTCTTCAGATACTGTCTTTAGATGGCCTGCCAAAATGGTGTGAAAGGTTCTGTCCTAGATCTGTCTTAAAATCTAACAAACCAGAAACTGTTTGCGGATTCTGAGTACTAGGCTCTGGTTTTCACAGGGAACGAGGTTGCTTGGCTTCATGGTTTAGTTATTTTTATGTAGCCAAGCAGATGTATGTTTTCCAGATTTAAGGTTCTGAGATTAGTCAATCTGTTGTTGATGGTGTTTTTCTTCCTCTAAAGGGCTTTGAGCCTATTTTGGGATGCTCATCTATCTTTACCTTATCAGAATAGTGTATTTTTTTCCCACTTGTGATTTTCCTTGTCCTGTTTTTGTTTTGCCATAACATTTAAAAAGCCACCTCAATGGTGAGACAATTAAAAGTGTTCTTAAGTTACTGGTGCTATTCTGTGGATCACTTTTGGAACTACTTTTATGAGTACTCTTTGAAATCACAATATCATAGCTTATAAGTTATTTTCAGTATTTACAAAACACTGTATCAGTAAGAAAGCCTATGATTATTCTTTTTTTATTCTCAAAGGAGGTAATTTAATTCTAAAAAGGATTTTATTATTCTGGGTGATAATTCAAATAACTGTGAATGCATTTCATCTTTTTTTTTTCTTGAGGACTGCATTACCTTTAGTGAAATATAAGAGCATTATTTTATTTGTCTTTTTTGGTTAGCTGACATACAGAATAAGAAATGTGCTTTAGAATAGAATAGAATAGAATAGAATAGAATCAACCAGGTTGGAAGAGACCTCCAAGATCATCCAGTCCAACCTCTCACCCAGCCCTATCCAGTCAACAAATGTCTGTGACATTAGTAATGTTACATGTCATCACAACTTCAGCAGTTTAGAGATATATTAAAACCACTCTTTATATTACAAACAGCTGTAAACTTGTTAAGTGGCCAGTGAATGATGATGCAACTCTACTAAAAGTACATATCCTTTAAGTACTCTTTGCCTAGTAATAAAGTGTGCAAAAGAGGTAACCAAGGGTAACCTTTTTCTCTGGAATATTTTGAGAAAGCAAATAGATGAAAAACAAAGTTCAAAAGTCATGCTTATTTTCCCCCTCTTCTACTAATTCTTCTACTACCATCCTTCCTGGTAGATGGAAGGAGGGTCATGAGCCAGCAGTGAGCTCTTGTGGCAAGGAAGGCCAATGCCACTCTGGGGTCTATTTGAAGGGGTGTGGTTAGTAGGTTGAAGGAGGTTCTCCTTCCCTTCTCCTCTGCCCTGGTGAGGCCTCATCTGGAATGTTGTGTCCAGCTCTAGGCCCCCCAGCTGGAGAAGGACAGGGAGCTGCTTGAGAGAGTCCAGCGCAGAGCCACAAAAATGAGTAAGGAAGTTGAACATCTTCCTTATGAGAAGAGACTGAGGAAGCTGGGGCTTTTTAGCTTGGATAGAAGACTAAGGGGTGACCTCATTCACGTTTGTTGTGATGGTTTGGTTGTTACCTCCCCCCTCCTCCCCGCACTTAAGAAAATCACCCAGACTAGACTCAGCAGAGCTGGAAATTGCATGAAGCTTTATATTTACAGCTTAGCTCAGTATACAAGCACATGTTTACAATGTATACAGCTGTATACAGAAATATTCAAGTTAAAAAGTAATGCAGGAACACAATGTCCCTCCCAAAAAACAGAGTCCGCAGGAGGGGCTCTCAACTACCCTTCCACCTTCTTCCCACCCCTGTACCCCAGACTTTGCCTTACACTCAAGATGAGTTTGGAGGATTGGCCAGGGGGGTTAGGAAGCAGGAGGATTAGTTAGGCAGATGGCAGGTTAGAGAGAGAGGTGCAGCTCAAATTCAGAGAGCAAACTCTGTTATCTATGTTTGTGTTCTTGTTTTTGTACATCTCAGCAAGCCTACGAGTGAAATAGACATCACCATTGTAGCCCATAGTCTAATTCCTCTCACCAAAATATCCCAGCTAGGCTCAAACTAGCACAAATATATAATGGGTGAATGCCAGGAGGATGGACCCTGCCTCTTCTCGGTGATGCCCAGTGACAGGACAAGGGACAATGGGTGGAAATTGAGGCATAGGAGGTTCCATGTGAATCTGAGGAAGAATTCTTTTCACTGTGAGGGTCACAGAGCACTGAAACAGGCTGCCTGGGGAGGTTGTAGAGCCTTCCTCTCTGGAGATATTCAAGAACCATCTGGATGCGTTCTGGTGTAATCTGTTCTAGGTGATCTTGCTCTGGCAGGGAGGCTGGACCAGATGATCTTTCGAGGTCCCTTCCAGTGCCTGACATTCTATGATTCTAATTGCTGTAGAAGATGGAATGAGAACTGTGAGTGGGTGCTCTGATTTAAGAACAGTCAAAAAGTATGTGTAGGTTCAGTACAGCATTTTAATTTCTAGGAATATTGGTCTTTCATTTGTCTTTGGTTGGGGGTTTCTTTGAGAAATTTGTGATGTTGAGCCCTTAGTCTTGTGATTGAATCAAGAATTTCATTGTAGTTGCTTTTATTATTGCAGTTTGAACCGATGTTCTTGTGTATGCACATTGAAGTCAGTGTGCTAATATTCTCATATGGTGTGAAAAGACAGAAAAGGTCTTCTCTTGATGCAGCCCTGAGGAAAAGGACCTGGGGGTCTGGGTTGATGAAAAGCTCAACATGAGCCGGCAGTGTGTACATGCAGCTCAGACAGCAACCCTGTGCTGGGCTGCATCAAGAGAAGTGTGGCCAGCAGGGCAAGGGAGGTGATTCTCCCCCTTTACTCTGCTCTCCTCAGACCCCACCTGGAGTACTGTGTGCAGTTCTGGAGCCCCCAACACAAGAAGGACATGGAACTGCTGGAGCGGGTCCAGAGGAGAGCCACGAAGATGATCAGAGGGCTGCAGCAGCTCTGCTATGAGGACAGGCTGAGAGAGTTGGGGCTCTTCAGCCTGGAGAAGAGAAGGCTTTGAGGAGACCTTAGAGTGGCTTTCCAGTATCTGAAGGGAGCCTACAGGAAGGCTGGGGAGGGACTATTGACAAGGTCTGGTAATGTCAGGACGAGGGGGAATGGGTTTAAGCTGGAAGAGGGGAGATTTAGACTGGATGTTAGGAGGAAGTTCTTTACAGTGAGGGTGGTAAGACACTGGCACAGGTTGCCCAGGGAGGTTGTGGATGCTTCCTCCCTGGAGGTGTTTAAGGCCAGGCTGGATGAGGCCTTGAGCAACCTGCTCTAGTGGGAGGTGTCCCTGCCTATGGCAGGGGGTTGGAGCTGGATAATCCTTGAGGTCCCTTCCAACCTAAACCATTCTATGATTCTATGATTCTGAGTGTTTTTCTTTCCTTAGTATACACTATTAGTAGGAAGAGCCTGCAGTGCTTTATAATTCTTCAGTTTGGATTTGGTGGTTTTGTTTGTTTGTGAGAATTTTTGTGTGGTTGGTTTTTGTTTGGTTTTGCTTTTTTTTGAGAAGCCTGCTTAGCTTTTCAGCCTGACAGATTCACATGGAAAATTTCAGTTAAACTGAAAAAAAAAAAATCCTTAGCTGTAACAGTAATACAGAATGAGGATATATTTCCATATTTTACAACATTCTAGGTCGTTATGGAAGTGCACCAAGCTGCTCATAGAAATACAAGCCATGACCTGAAATAATGAGTGGATAATACATGCTCTCAGCTCTCTTGGTAATGTGGCAGAGAAGGGGTATTTTAGTGCTCTTGACAGCATTTTCCAGCACTTATGTCAGTGTATCACAACGTTAGTATCTGACTGATGTGATAAGAATTGAGTAAAGTCATGTAGGAGCTACCATCTCATACAAAATGAACCATCATCTGGGAAGGATCTGTAACTATTGAAGACAAGTAATGCAAAAAATGAAATGTGAAGAAGGGAAAAGTAATTTTGGTTTCCAGTCCTACATACTGTGTCATGCGCAAGTGCCTCTGTTAAACTAGGTGAGACCATCCCAGTACATGAATTACTTCTTTTCATTGACCGTTTGTTCATAACCTATCTGGATATGCCACGTTATGAAAACTTCTGGTGCAGCTATCAGTGTTTAAATATTGCCTTGGATAGGAAGGAACTTCTGATAATATCAGATTGTACTTGAAGTTACATTTTATGGTTATAAGTAATTGTGATTAAAGTTTTCTGGAGTACCTTGAAGAAAGGTGTAGTAAATTTAAAAGCTTGCATCTTTCAAAGATTCAAGACTTTCAAAAAGAATCTGTGAGACTTCTGAGAATTATTCCATCATTTCAGAATGAAGCAAATAACAGTGCCAAAAGGATGAATTTCAGTAATTAACTGCATGTTCAAATCCTAGTCAAATCAAGGCTGCTTAAAATCTAAACATGTGAAAGTACGTTGGAGCTAGAACTGTGAAGTACTCCAGGACTCAAAAGCCTCCCTGACCTAAATCAGGGCTTGGTGCTGCAGAAGTCTGTACCAGTATTCTTTTAGTGGTGAGTCTACAGAAGCTCCCTTTAACAGGTTGATTATTTGCTATAAATGGAGGAAATGAATTTTTATTTGTTTTAGCAATCAACAAAGAAAAAATTTAAGAAGGTTATTGTTGTTTTTTTCATGAATAAAAGCATTCTATAGAAGTAAAATGAGTATGGTGGTGGATAAGGCAAACCTGCATCTTGTTGAATAGTTTTATCATGTCTTTCTCCTATTTTAACTCACTGGTGAGTTAAAATAGGAGAAAGACATGATAAAAAGCTGATTAGTCAAGTCCCTTGTGAGATTCACTCTTTGGATGAAAATAACTTCCTTTGATGGTAAGGAATCATAGAATGGTAGGGGTTGAAAGGGGCCTCTGGAGATCATCTAGCCCAGCCTCCCTGGTAATGCAGTTAAAGATCAGTTTGCACAGGAAGGCATCCAGGTGAGTTTTGAAAGTCTCCATAGATGGAGATTACAGCCTGTTCCGGTGCTTTGTCACCCTTGAAGAAGTTTCTCCTTAAGTTCAAGCGAAACCTTCTGTGTTCTAGTTTGTACCTGCCAGCTCTTGTCTGATCTGACCCTTTGATGGACTCTTTCCAGTAGTTCCCTGGCCTTGAACTGGGGAGCCCAGAACTGGGCATACTACTCCAGGTGAGGCCTCACCAAGGCAGAGTAGACCAGGAAGAGCAACCTTTCTCAATCTGCTGCCCACACTTTCTTAATGTACCTCAGAATACTGGTGTCATTCTAGACCACAAGGGCACATTACTGGCTTGTGGTGAACTGGTTGTCCACCAGCACTCTCAGGTCCTTCTCTGCAGAGCTGCTTTCCAGCAGATCAACCCCTAATCTTTATTGATGCATGGGGTGATTTGTCCTCAGGTGCACGACTGTATACTTGCCTATGTTGAACTCCACAAGGTTCCACTCCGTCCAACTTTCTAGCCTGTTCAGGTCTTGCTGAATTACAGCACAGCCTTCTAGAGCATCAGCCACTCCTCCCAGGTTTTTATTACCAGCAAGCCTGCAGGGAGTACACTCTGTTCCTTCATGTAAGCCATTGATGAATATATGTGGTCTATCTGGACTTCAGCAAGGCCTTTGACACTGTCCCCCACAGCAAACTGCTGGCTAAGCTGTCAGCCCACGGCTTGGATGGCAACACTGTGTGCTGGGTGAGGAACTGGCTGGAGGGCCGAGCCCAGAGAGTGGTGGTGAATGGTGCCACATCCAGCTGGCGGCTGTCACTAGTGGTGTCCCTCAGGGATCAGTGCTGGGCCCCATCCTCTTTAACATCTTCATAGATGATCTGGATGAGGGCATCGAGTCAGTCATCAGCAAGTTTGCAGATGACACCAAGCTGGGGGCTGATGTGGCTGCTTTGGAGGGCAGAAGGGCTCTGCAGCGGGACCTTGACCGCCTGGACAGATGGGCAGAGTCCAAGGGGATGGCATTCAATGGCTCCAAGTGCTGAGTGCTGCACTTTGGCNTGGCTAGAGGCCTCGAGCACAAGCCCTACGAGGAGAGGCTGAGGGAGCTGGGGTTGTTTAGCCTGGAGAAAAGGAGGCTCAGGGGAGACCTTATTGCTGTCTACAACTACCTGAGGGGTGGTTGTGGCCAGGGGGAGGTTGCTCTCTTCTCTCAGATGGCCAGCGCCAGAACAAGAGGACACAGTCTCAGGCTGCGCCAGGGGAAGTTTAGGCTTGAGGTGAGGAGAAAGTTCTTCACTGAGAGAGTCATTGGCCACTGGAATGGGCTGCCCGGGGAGGTGGTGGAGTCGCTGTCCCTGGGGCTGTTCAAGGCAGGATTGGACGTGGCACTTGGTGCCATGGTCTAGCCTTGAGCTCTGTGGTGAAGGGTTGGACTTGATGATCTGTGAGGTCTCTTCCAACCCTGATGATACTATGGTACTATGATACTATGATAATATGTTGAACAAGACAGGACCCAAGTGATTTGAGCTTTCCATTATACTCAAGTTTGGGGGGAAGCAATTCTGAGCATTAGACAGCAAATTCACTTGCTTCTGTCTAGCGTTTAGTGACAGGGAGACAAAGTTCCGCAAGATGATGAGGAACTGTAACTTGTCTGATCTTTTGCAAAAGTTTGATGAGTAAGGATAGCATGGCTACTTAGTTATTACAAATGCATTCAGTCACTGTGCTCAGTGTAACTTTACTCACTAAGTCAACAATAGGGTAACTTGAATTGCAGCCAAAACTTTCTTTGCAGACCTGATTGTTGGCTTTGATATCATCTGGTAGGACCTGCCTGTCCCAGATGCCAATTCTCTTTGTCTGGTCAACCATGTACCCCGAGTAGAATTAATGAAGCGTCCTCAGCATAGTGCTGCAGTAGCTACTGCTGTCAGGTTGGCTGAGAGAAGGAAACCTGCTATACATTTTTAGGCCTGCTTCCCTGTCTGCATGGAGTGTTTCTGAATGTGATGATTCCCAGGTTTGGCAGACTCTTCATCTGGGATGTAAAATTTGCGTTATATTTCCAGGTGACATGACCTACTCTCCAAACTGACAAGTTTAGTCCACCAACTGATTTGGATAATTTGCTTAATTACTTGCCTTAATAATGGCAAAGGAGTTGAATGTTTTGGGGTATCACGGTGTGTAAATGCACACTGCACACACATGCCCGCTCAGCTTGCTGTACAGCTCCTTTGAATGTGTATATAGCAAAGACTCTCAAGAGATGTAGAATCATAGAATCAAACAGGTTGGAAGAGATCTCCAAGATCATCCAGTCCAACCTAGCACCCAGCCCTATTCAGTCAACTAGACCATGGCAAGAAGTGCCTCATCCAGGCTTTTCTTCAACACTTCCAGGGATGGTGACTCCACCACCTCCCTGGGCAGCCCATTCCAATGCCAATCACTCTCTCTGGCAACAACTTCCTCCTAACATCCAGCCTATGCTTCCTCTGGCACAACTTGAGACTGTGTCCCTTGTTCTATTGCTGGTTGCCTGGGAGAAGAGACCAACCCCCACCTGGCTACAGCCTCCCTTCAGGTAGTTGTAGACAGCAATGAGGTCTGCCCTGAGACTTCTCTTCTCCAGGCTAAACAACCCCAGCTCCCTCAGCCTCTCCTCATAGAGTTTGTGTTGTAATTCTAATTCATAAGGTTTATGTTCTAATTCTAGTTCATAGGGTTTGTGTTCTAATTCCTTTTCTTTGGGAAAGAAAGGGGAAGAGGGAAAAGCATCCTTTAAATTGTTACTGGTTCTATTAACTATATTTGAGTCCCTGGGAAATTTAAATTAGAACCAAGACATCAGACACTGACTCTGCTTGGACTTGATGTAAAGGTCAGGTCACAGAATTCATCCATCAGCTGATAAAACATGGAAGAGAACTGTTATTCTAGAAAAAGCCACTAGTTCCAATTGCCTAGTCACAGTGCATTTCTTTTGATGTGCTGATTACAGGGCAGAGGAAACAGCTGAAGACTTTTTTTATGTTGTGTTTGTCATCTGGTTGTTTTTAAGCTAATGAATGCTGACTTAAAAGTGAGGATACCAAATCAGTAGCTGGTTTTGAAATTTAAGGCTGCCTTTGTCATTATGCTATACCAGTTAGGTATTGGGTCTTATGTACAAATTTTCCTCAAAGGACACACTGTTTTCATGTGGAATTTTTTTAAAGCATGTCTTCTTAGTGCATAATATATAACTATATATAGAAGAGTATATATATATATAAGNGGATGATCTTGGAGGTCTCTTCCAACCTGGTTGATTCTATGATAATTCAATATACACTAAAATGAAAAATATTCTTTGTACCTTTTGTTGTAGAACTGCCTGCTTTCCTCTGTCCTGTGATCGCAGTGGCACTTGGTGACAGAAGAGTAGATCACCTGCAGTCTGCTCAGCTTGCATTTAAGTGTAGACAAGAGTCTGTTTTTTTTTAATGGGGACTGCATAAGCCTCATTGGTAGTTTTTTGTTTGGTTTTCTTTCCTTCTTTTTCTGTCTGACTTGATCTTAGGTCAGGAAATCTGGAGAAATGAGTTTTGATTTTTGTTTTATTTTTGAGGATGTTTAGTGTGCCATGTCTGTCAGTAATTGGTGAGGAACTTTTCATGCATGTTACTAGGTTGTAACTTCTTAACCACTTGCAGAACAAACCCTTCTGTTTTCCTGTGTTATTTGTGGGAAAACCTGTCTGCATTCCATGGCAGCATATAAAAAGCAATGTTCATCCACTGTGTAAGGAATAGACTTTGCAGTAGGGTTTAAAGAATTGCTCTATTTCTGTTGTAATGGGGAATACATTATGAGATCCAGTGAGATAATTCACTCCCGCCTGGAACATTTTAAGTAGTTTCAGGTAGTGTTTTATAAAGCACCAGAGGAGAGGAAAAACTTTCACATGCTGAATATTTATAGTATTTGGGAACTAACATTAAGAAGGGGGCATGCTTCAAGATAGAAAATTTTCAGATGAGGAAAGGTGAGAGGTTTTATTTGTTTATTTAAAATTAATTTTTTTTACCCTTGTTCATCAAAAACTTTGCACCTCCAGTACACTTAGAATCATAGAATCATAGAACCATAGAACCAACAAGGTTGGAAGAGACCTCCAAGATCATCCAGTCCAACCTAGCACCCAGCCCTATCCAATCAACCAGACCATGGCACTAAGTGCCTCATCCAGGCTTTTCTTGAACACCCCCAGGGACGGTGACTCCACCACCTCCCTGGGCAGCCCATTCCAATGCCGAATCACTCTCTTCTGTGAAGAACTTCCTCCTAACATCCAAGCTGTACTTTTCCCGGCACAACTTGAGACTGTGTCCCCTTGTTGTGTTGCTGGTTGCCTGGGAGAAGAGACCAACCCCCACCTGGAAGGGTGAGAGAGGCAAAATGGCAGGAGGGTTGGAATTAGATGATCCTAGTGGTCTCTTCCTAACCCTGACTGAGCCTAGAAGTTTATAGAGAAGTATATCCAGCAAAAATGAACTCATGTTGAGTGGTTGTGTTCTGTATGAGCATTAGATACAGTTGAGTCAAATCCTTCTGGATCTTTATAGTTTGATCAGGCATAAAATATACATTTTTTCAGCATATCATTTAACTTCCAGCTGTTGAAATGAGGCAAAAATGTTGAAAGATCAGTCTACTACGTATTTCAACTACAGTAGAATAGAATAGAATAGATTCAACCAGGTTGGAAGAGACCTCCACACTTGCATTTTTGCAACTGTTGTATTCTGTTTAGGAGTTTAACATATTGCTACTGCAAAGACAACATAAACCTTACAGTTTTCCTGTGCTTCATTGGGAAAAGTATCTTCTCATCCACTTTTCACAGGCTGCAGTGCATAATATGCACTTAATATGAACTGTAATTCAGCGCGGTTTACAGACTGCGGCAGTCAGTGTGCTTTGGTAAAAAACAAAACTAAATTTCATCACCATTTTTTCACTCAGAGAGGGTAAACAGTGTTGAGAATCTGGAAGATGTGCTGTTGTCCAACTGCTGTTTGTTGATTAAAATATATATTGGTGGCTTATGTTTAGGTTTTTCCAGGGTTTGTGCTGTGATTTAGATGTTCATTTATCTGCAAGAACTGCAGAGTAAATCAAAACACATGGAGAACAAGAAGTAAGCCACCTACTCTGGAGTGTCCCTGCCTATGCATTTTGGTATGTGAAAGTGCTGTTAGCTGTTGTCATGTTATGTTACTGCTGTCGAGGGGTTTAATTTGAATTTTGGGGAGAGTCGAGGCCGGTTTGAAGGTTATTAAATAATTTATTAATATATACAAAAATTTCTCCAAACTTATATACAATCAACACACACAACTTCTTTGTACAGTGTTAGTGAAATCACTCTACAGAATGTCTATTTACTATCAAATTAAACAATTTGGTGTAGGTTTTAGAGAAGCTCCAATCAGAGAGTCTTGTGGCAGAAAGTGCCACTGGTGGAGTCAATAAAGTTCCTTTGCAACTTGAATAAGAAAGTTGTACTCACAAATCAGAGTCTTAGTATCTGTGGTCCCCAAATATAAGATGATGGAAGTCATGGAGTTGGTTCCCATGGGGATAACAGTTCTTCGGGTTCTGGGGCGCGCTGTCTGAGAAGATCAGGCTGAAGCAACAGGCGAAGGTAGCGGGCAGCCAGGAACGCCTTGCTTGATCATCCGCTGGATCGATGCAGGTTGCCGTGGGACAAAGGCAATAGCCTCAGGCAGAAGTCAGACGGGTGGCGAGAGGCAAAAGGGCAAAGGCAAAGGGCCCAAAGGCAAAAAGGGGTCCCTTGTTTACTCAGATTGCCCCATTTATAAGCAGTGTATCGAGATTGATGGGTTTGTTGGCCATAGCACTGTCCAGTAGGCTTCTGGCAGCAGGAAGGGACATACCAAATTTGGGAAGGTCCACAGGTCCTGTACCCCCAAATATGGGAAGAGCAGGAGCAAGCCTTATGCAACGTGTCTACCACGTGGGCCCCGAGCAGCCCACACATTGTGGTGCGAGGTCCATTGTCCCCACTGTGTGCCTTCAACATGTTTACCTCTGTCTGGGGTAGGCAAGCATGTCCAGGCAGGGCAAAACAAAGTGAGGAATAGAAATAAGCCTATTTTTCGGGCCTACAGCCCCTCCGTGACAGTTACCTTGCCTTTTCTGTGAGTTCATAAGCACCACTTCTCAATCTTTCTACAGAGCATGCAAGATCTTTTGCTTTTGATCAGATCTCTCTAGATGCTGAAACAGCTGTATGCTGAATAGAATTTCATAGGTGGTGGGGCAAGTGTGTAGGTGACTTTTAGAGCCCATTTGCCGTGATGTGTGATTCATAGAATAGTCTGGGTTGGAAGGAACCTGAAAGACCATCTAGTTCCAGCTCCCACACTGTGAGGAGGGACACCTTCCACTATAAGAGGTTGCTCAAGGCCTCATCCGGTCTGGCCTTGAATGCCTCCATCGAGAGGGCATCCATGGCCTCCCTGGGCAACCTATTCCAATGAGATAATCTGAAATTTTCCTGATGTCCTAAGCTTCAGAAGAGTCAAGTAATTTTGTTATCACAGAAAGCTCCCATCTTTAAGTATCAGAATTTACACCACATTCCTGAGGTTATTGAATGTTCTAGAGCAGTTCATGTTGGCTAATGGAGAATGTGAGATGTCTCTGATGAGCAGAAATGGGAAAACATGTGGCTAGAAGAAAATATCAGGCACAATGGAGTTGCAGAATTTCAGCCTTTCTTTGGAATTTGTGCATTTCATATCTCCTCTGAGGGCTCAAGGTCTGAGCCAACATCTGGCACTCCAGACTGCCAGGCATTAGGATATTTTGGGGAAAAAGAATTTAGTTGCAAATGCAAGAATGAAAATGGAACTTTGAAGAATATAATGTCTGACTTCTAAGTAGCTGGAGTGCCTGCTATGGAAAGGGCATCCTTGGCTCCCAGACCCTTTCCCTGGGTAAAATAAAAGTCATGGCTTTCATTGTCCCATATTCTAAAACAGTCCTGCAGAGCAGAGGCAGGGCTTCGTGCTCCCAGCAGCCAACAGCTTCTGCAGCTTCTTGCCAGCACTGCCTCACCCCATTAACAGCTCCCAGATTGTTTCTGTGGACAAAGATGGCTAAATTGTGTTGAAGAAGGGAGAGAGGAACCATTGGCTTAGTCTAGTTCCACTTTGTAGCATGTATCCAGTGGGTTCTAGAGGAAAACACAGGCGATTTTACTTGCTCTTTTCCCAACGAAACCTAACATTTCCTCAAATACTCTTATTAGAGGATAGTCACAAATACCCATTTTGTTGTAAAATAAAGCCTCTTGAGGTGTTCCAAATCCAGCAAGACTCCAAATAACACATATTTTGACAGATTCTAACAAAATGGCTTGAAAAAGCTGGGAGTGCTTTCTTTACTGCTCTCAGTTGAGTTTCTCTTTTCTCCGAGGTGGGGACAGAACTGCAAACAGGGCTGTGGTGGCCGCGTTCGGGTGGTCTCTGTGTCACACTGTAGCGATTGTGCTGTGTGCTCATAAAGCCAGAAGAGGGAGCACAAATGAAGACCTTGTTTGTAAGGTGCGACTCTGATCTGGAGCCATAGAAATAACTGAGGTCACACAGGCTAAGCCGAGTACCTTACTGTTGGACAGAGTGGGAAATAATGTCCTGGTGTGTACTCAGAGAGGATAGGGACTCGGTAGAAGATTTAAATGATTAGGAGAAACTGTGCTTGACATGAAGACCTGCTAAGCAAAACCAAGTTATTTCGGTGTGCAGTGTAGACCTGCTAAGCAAAACCAAGTTATTACGTCTTATTATGTAGTTTTCCAAGCCTGTTGTTTGAAGTTAGTGTATTTGGATAGTGTATTGGGATCTGGGGGTGCTGATCAATACCTGCCTGAACATGAGCCAGCAGTGTGCCCAGGTGGCCAAGAGAGCCAATGGCATCCTGGCCTGCATCAGGAATGGTGTGGCCAGCAGGAGCAGGGAGCTCATTCTGCCCCTGTACTCTGCACCGGTTAGACTGCACCTTGAGTACTGTGTTCAGTTCTGGGCCCCCCAGCTTAAGAGGGACATTGAGATGCTTGAGTGTGTCCAGAGAAGGGCAAGGAGGCTGGTGAGAGGCCTCGAGCACAGCCCTACGAGGAGAGGCTGAGGGAGCTGGGATTGTTTAGCCTGGAGAAGAGGAGGCTCAGGGGAGACCTTATTGCTGTCTACAACTACCTGAGGGGTGGTTGTGGCCAGGAGGAGGTTGCTCTCTTCTCTCAGGCGGCCAGCACCAGAACAAGAGGACACAGCCTCAAGCTACGCCAGGGGAGATTTAGGCTTGAGGTGAGGAGAAAGTTCTTCACTGAGAGAGTCATTGGACACTGGAATGGGCTGCCCAGGGAGGTGGTGGAGTCGCCGTCCCTGGAGCTGTTCAAGGCAGGATTGGACGTGGCACTTGGTGCCATGGTCTAGCCTTGAGCTCTGTGGTGAAGGGTTGGACTTGATGATCTATGAGGTCTCTTCCAACCTTGGTGATACTGTGATGCTGTGGTTTGTAAGATCAGTGCTTTTTCTTGTGAATCAAGGACTTTTTGTGTGTCATTGCAGACCAAATACATGTCTAAAACTTATTCAGATGTGGCTTATTAAATATAGATGGTGGGTCTTATTGTAGATCCTTTTGCAAGTTTGTTTGATGGGTTCTGTTTGTTTTGTTCTTTGTTTTTATTATTTCTATGAGCATGGTGATTTTTAGGGCTGCTACTTTTAAAATACATAGGTATTGGGATGTAATTTTACAAAATGTCTATGTTCTTATATATGAAATATGAAAACTATTCATATGATAATATGCAAACATTGTGTGATGAGCATAGGTAGCATTGGAACTAACCACTAACAACAAATCAGTAGGAACACTGAGGTGTTTGTAAATTCATCTCCTTGTTGTAGGCAACTGGCATTTTGTTTGCAAAGAACTCTTAAGCAACATGCAAACTGCTTTCTACTCAAATTAGGATACTTTCCAAGAGTAGAGTCTTCTGTGAAGTGCTTTCTGAGACTTTCAACTGCCTTAGCTTATTTGAGGAGTGTGATGTGGACAAATGATACTTTGAAATGAAAAGGATAATTAAAAGAGTAGAGCCACAATCTTATTAGCCTCTTAGATTCTTTGTTCTTCTGTTTTGTTTTTCTGTTTATTGTTGGGGAAGACCTCCAAGTTTCATGTCTGCAGCTATTTGCTTTATTACCTTAGATATGCCATTTTCAATGTTATGCTCATAGACTTAACGAGCTAATCCGAGAGACTAAAGCAAAACTGTCATTTTGAAGCTACTCAGCTGAAGGCTCTTGGAAATCAGTTTAGAAAGCTCCAAGACTATTTTTGTTCCCTTTTTAATTTTTAGAGAAGGTGTGTTGACATGTTATGGTATTAGTGGTCCCTGGAAGAGGGATGTTATGAAAATGTTGCCTCTTGCAAGTCCACGGTGGGTTAGACCCGAAATGGATTGTATCTAGGAACTCTGCCAGTCTGAAGGTAGGCTAGGGATGAATTAAGGGTGTCCTTTTTCCTGAGACATTTTTAAGTTGTCTAATACTCAGTTTGATGAAAATACACTTTAGTGCTTAAGTGGAGAAAGGTGATCCATTAGAGGAACTGCAGTCTGTAGTGAACGTTGCATGATACAACAATAAGCCACCATTAAATTATGAGCTCTAGAATAAATCTTGTCTCTTCATACAGCTTGCTTACTGTCACAGAAGCTTCCAGAACTGCAAAGTATTTTTGTGTACTGTGCTTTATAAAACCTGTGCTCCTGTAGTGCCATCATCTTCTCTTTCTGCCTACTTGGATTACTCTGTTTGATATTAAGGGAGAGGTGACTGATGCCTAAATGGAAAGCTATTTCTGTTTGGTTTCCACTTCTCTCTTGAAGAAGACTGAAGCTATGAAAGATCTGTAGTGAGCTACCAAATGGTGTGTCAGTGACTTGAGGAGATACCATGGACCAGGCCTCCATCAGCATTCCTATTTCCCATGGTCCTTGTTGTTTAAGCATTTCTTGAAGTTCAGGTCAGGAGGGATTTGATCATTGAAATCAGTGAAAGTTCTTCCCTGAGAGAGTCATTGGACACTGGAATGGGCTGCCCAGGGAGGTGGTGGAGTCGCCGTCCCTGGAGCTGTTCAAGGCAAGATTGGACATGGTGCTTGGTGCCATGGTCTAGCCTTGAGCTCTGTGGTAACAGGTTGGACTTGATGATCTATGAGGTCTCTTCCAACCTTGGTGATACTGTGATACTGTGATTCCTATAGCAAGATTGTGCTGGGCTAATGACAGCAAATGATGGTGATCTAGATTAATTTCAATTCTTAAGCACGTAAATGAGTTACGCTATAAATCTGATTATTGTCACACTGGCTGTGCTCATGCTATATATAGTGTTTTAGAACCATAGGTTTAGAGAATAATTTGGGTAGAAAGGGACCTTTAAAGGTCATCTAATCCAATTTCCCCACAATAAGCAGGAGCATGTTCCGCTGGATCCTTGACTTTGAATGTTTCTTTGCATTTTGTCTTAGAAGATCCAGAAGACAGCTTCTGAAGTACTGACTAACCTGGCTGTAGTCAGGTAATAGAATATTTTGTCTTGAGAATTTATGGTTGTCAAGGTTGGTTGGAGTAGAGGAGATAATCAATAGGCTGCTACCTTCTAACTGAGCTTTGGCTTCTCTCAGGTCACAATGCAGTTACATGTCCAAGCACTTCTTGAGTGATCTTGGGGAAAATTCCTGGTGTTTCTAAGCCAAAAGATAAGAAAGATGCCTGACAGAGGGATTTGATCCTCTACACTATTTTTTTGTTTCCCTCCAGTGTTTTCTGAGAGAAGAGATTTACCAGTTATCTTGTTCTTAAGGCATCCAAGTGAGGATTCTCTGAGGAGTAGCTGTTCATGTGGATAATGCAGCTCTGGGTATAGGAGCAAATCGTGTGAACGTCTGTTGTCTCCACTTGAATATATATTGATTTGAAGGGGTTGTGGAAGCTGGCTAAACTGTAAACTGGGAATGTGCTATCTGAACAGGGAAAAAGGTGTGCAGTGTAGTACCTGGGCAACATGTCCATGCTCTCTCCTGTATTACTTTGTTCTATTAGTCTGTTGGCAACCTTTACCTGTTTGCTTAAATGGCTTCTGTTGCTCCCATCTTCTTTTTCTCAAGGCAGCTTCTTGGATTTTCTAAGGATCAGCCTGTTGGTAATTTCAAATGTTCTAGAGTCACTACTTACATGTTATACTGTATGTTTGATAAAACAGTTCTAACAGGGTCATGTGTTCTGGACCAAGTTAACACAAGTTAAATGGTTACTGGACATCATCTTCCAGTTGCAGCTAAAGAAGATGCTGGTGCTTTGGGGTGGTTTAAGGAGTTTCTCCCCCTCCCTTGAGACTAGCTCATCTGGAAGTAAGGTGAATCTATATTTTTACAGCATAGCACATATTTACAAGCATATTTAGACAATATTTACAAATATTTACAATTATATACAAGTTAGAAGTAATACAGAAATTCAAAACCCCTCTTGGACAGCAGGACTGGCCAGGAGGGCTTCCAACCCCCCCTCCTTCTTCCCACCCTCCTTATCTCTGCCAAAATAAACAAAGTAAGCTCATGTGATTAATTGCAGAGATAAGAAGGTGAGGTATCAGAGCTGATGAGAGGTTAGGAGGAAATTATTAGATTGAGTTACACAGATTCAAGCAGAGACAGTGAGCAAAGCAGCCAGCAGAGACCAAAGGCAAGCCACAGCCAAGCACAGACTGATAATCTTTGTTTATGTTTTGGCTTTTTATATCTCTAAGCAAAACCAATGGGTAATATAGACATCACTGTTGTTTTCTTTTTACAGCCAATGATCTAATTTCTCTCATTAAAATATTCCAGTTAGCCTCAAAGCTGCATGTGCATGTATGGCCTCTAGTTGCCTGAGGTTGGTTGGGCCTTATGGTCAGTGTTAGAGTGGCTGGCATGCCCTTTCCCTTTGTAGGTGAAAATAATCTGGGTTGTTTTACACTGTTTGAAAAGTAGGTCTTTTTGTACTTCATTACTACAGCGAACCAGCAGACTTGGAGAGATTTTCTAGAGAATAAGGATGCAGAAAGATGTGGTAAGGTTTTGTAGATGTTGCATAAATCTCCCTTGCAGAGAGAGGGCCAGTAGGACTTCGGGGAAGGAATGAGTTGGAATGTTAAATTCTTCAGTATGAGGACGGTGAGACTCTGGAATAGGTTGCCCAGAGTGGTTGTGGATGCTCCCTCCCTGGAACCATTCAAGCCAGGTTGGATGAGGCCTTGAGCAACCTGATCAGGTGTCCAGTTCTGGGCCCCTCAATTTAAGAAAGATGTTGAGGTGCTTGAATGTGTCCAGAGAAGGGCACCAAGGCTGGTGAGGAGGCTGGAGCACAAGCCCTTTGAGGAGCAGCTGAGGAGCTGGGGTTGTTCAGCCTGGAGAAGAGAAAGCTCAGGGGGAACCCCATTGCTGACTACAACTACCTGAAAGGAGGTTGTAGACAAGAGGAGGTTGATCTGTTGTCCCAGCCACCCAGTGACAGACCAAGAGGACACAGTCTCAAACTGTGCCCGGGCAGGTTTAGGCTGGACCTTAGGAAGAAATTCTTCATGGAAAGAGTGATTGCCCATTGGAATGGGCTGCCCAGGGAGGTGGTGGAGTCACCATCCCTGGAGGTGTTAAAGAGGAGGTTGGATGAGGCACTTAGTGCCATGGTTTAGTTAATTACAAGGATTGGGTGACAGGTTGGACTTGATGATCCTGGAGGTCTTTCCCAACCTGGTTGATTCCGTGAGGGGCATCTCTGCCCGTGGCAGGGAAGTTGGAGTTGACGGTTTCCGAGTTCCCTTCCAACCTAAGCCTTTTTGTGATTGTGTGGTGCCGGTTGAAGCCAAGGAAGGTTTTCATCTGCAGTCGTGCTGTAGGCTAGTAAAGCAGCAGTACTGTTTTTTAATCAAGTGCTTTGCCTGAGAATTTACAGTACTGCTCTACTGTCGTTCTCATCTTCACACAAGAGCAGCTAAGCTCATGTGCTCTAAATTTAAATTCTGCATTTTCTCCATCTCTGAGTTGGAAGTAGAATGTGTGCCTTAAGCATCCATTCTTTGCTTCTCAATCTTATTTTGCAAAGTTAATAGCACTTAGGAATTATTCAGACCCTTCCTGGAAAAACAGCTCTATGTGCTGGGGAAGCACAGGAGTCCACTGTAGATCTCAATGAATGAGCAACAGCGAAAAAGTAGTGAAGGCAATAGAAAAGGCATTGATTTTTAGTGCATGCAGAAGGTCCTGTGGTTTATACAGATTAGTATTCAAGGTGAAACTTGCAGTGTCTTTTTTTCTTTTATCCTGAATATATATAGAGTAGCAACATCAGCTAGAAACAGATAAAAATTGGAGTTTAAGACACTGAATTAGTAAGATAGCTGAGGAGGAAACAAGTGGAAATGATGAGGGGATAGAGACAAACAACGGGTGGAAAGAAAAATGAAATCACTTATCCTTAGAAAGAGCACACCTGCTCTTGTCCTGCTGGTACCCACTGGTAGCAGCATTTAAAGGTACTTTCTATAAATCACCTGAACTGCAATAGGTTATGGAAAACTACTTCATTTTTTACAAACCTTTCTTGCTGGATCCTGCCTCAGAAGCACTCCCAGGCAGAGTACTGGCAAGATACGCTTGTTTGTGCTTATTTTTACTACCACCTTAAAAAGAAATGTTGGCAAGACCCAAAAGAAGACTAATTGCAGCTTTGCAGTGGATATCTTTTATTATGGTTGTGGGTGACATCGTCTTTTGTTTTTGGAGCAGAAAATAGAAATTAGTGTGAAAGTATTAGGCAGGAAGCAGGGATTGCATTGTGACAATGGCTCTTAAATTATTACTTCAAGAATGTCACTTGCTGGTGATTCAGGATACAGTGATGACAGAGGAGGGTTATTCCAGATGGATGGAAAAGATGAAACAGCATGCAGAAGAAATGAGAGAAATAAATGCTTGTTGGGGAGGAAAATAGCAGGGACAGAATGAGTATTTAAAGAGAATGAGGGACAAATCAACCCGTTCTTCAGGTTTTGAGGCCAACTTGGCACCCTCTTTACTCATTAAACTGTTCTTTTGAATCTGGAAATTTGCTCTACAAAATGTCACCTCATTGAACAGTGAAGGGACCTTAAGTAAGGAGGTCAAGGTTAAAAAATTACTAGCAAAAGCTCTAACTATTTGGCTTCTGCCCAGTCAGTGTCGCTTTAAGCTGGACACTTAATTAACTGTCTTTGTGTTTGCTGATGCTTGCATATCTATTCTTATTTGGCATCAAGCAGGATGGTAATTTAATCTTAATGTATACAGAATCATGGAATGGCTGAGGCTGGAAGGGTATGGTACCACTGAAGGCTATAAGGCCCACCTCCTTCCTAGAGCATGGTGAGCACACAATAGGTTCATCAGGACTGTTGGGTCTAAAAGATCTCCAAGGGTAGAGATTCTGCAACCTGTGCGAGCAGCCTGAGCCAGTGTTCAACAGCCCTCATATTGTCTTTGTTCAAATGAAATTTGCTGTGTTAAAATCTGCACCCATTGCTGTTGGCTATAGTAGTTTTTAAATATAGTGATTTTACAGATTTGTCTGTGGTACAGCTATTGGAATTTGAAATACTGAAGCATAAGCCATGGACAAGCGAGAGTTCAGTAAGTGCTGAGTAGAGATAAAGTGGAAGGTTGGAATGACCTTAGAGACTGGTGTAGCAAATGTAAACAAATGTAAGCTGGAGTCTGTGGTTTTCACTTATCTCTGCTGACTTAGAATTGCCAGACACAATATAGGTGTTGTTGAGAGAATATGAAGAATGTCTGGCAAGTAGTGTGTAATCCTAACGTAGTCCTAAGGCAGGTGTGTATAACCAATCAGAATCTAACATGATGTTGTAATCCTACTATGTTGCCTTCTGATAAAAAAGTATATAAGCCCATGCTTGGGGTGCAGTGAATTCCACATTTGGATTTGGATTGACTTGTATCAAGCTTGCTTCTCCCTGTCTCTTATTATCCCCCCGATACTATGGTATCACAGCCTATGGCACATCGCTCCTTGTCCTATCACTGGACATCACTGAGAAGACCCTGGTTCTGTCTACCTTCACTGTCAGGTATTTATACACATTCATCTGCCTGTTAGAGCCTTTTCAGGCTGACCAGTTCCAGCTCTATTAGCCTCTCCTTGATTGTCAGATGCTCTTAGTCATCTTTGTGGCCCTTTTGTTGGACTTTCTCCAGTATGTCTGTGTCTCTCTTCATCTGGGAGATACAAGACTTGGATCCAGTACTCCAGATGTGCCTCACCAGTGCTAAATGTTGGTGCAGCATCCCCTCCCTCAACCTGCTAATAGTACTTTTCTGAACTAAGCTTGACTGTAGACATTACTGTAAACAGTAATCCTTGAGATCATTCGCATCAGAGTTGTCACTCCATGAACCAGGCAGTGCCGTGTGAGCCAGCAGGGTGCCCTACTGCTCTCATGCAATGTGGTAACTCCTGAGGTAGCTGAGAGAAAGCAGCAACTTGCAGTTTTAGGTTCTCCATGTGCTCAGCTGCCTACAGGACAACTGCAATGCTTGAACCTGTTCTTCAGAGGAGGGTACTGGAGGATGTGAAGCGGAGGCGTGTCAGGGATCTGGGGGAGGTGAAATACTGACACAGATCAGGACAAGTAACAGTTCAATGAAGGGAAGGATTTCCCTGACACTACCATTTAAAATTCTAATGGCATGTGAACTTATTTTGAGCAGTGCTGGCCTGCCTACGAGCACATTTTTACTTGTCTCAGTGTACTCAGAAAAGAGTTGAAAAATGCTTATTCATTTGTGATTCATTGCAATATCCAGGCTTGCATCCTAGGGGTGTCCTCTGGGCCAGATGAAGTCCATTGACTTGTAGTATATTTGCTGGAGGCTTCTGTATCCCTGTTTTACTGAGGTGTTTTTTTAATAATGATAGCTGATATCCTTTGCCTCAGCTCTTATTTTCGTTGGCACTTAACAACACATTTTTGTCTTGTAATTTTTTTAATTTTATCAGTCAGAGTTCTGTTCCTTTGCTTTAAATTCATCCCAGCAAAAAAACTTACCAAGGAAACTAGTTGAAGGATTTGCAGAAGTTATCACAGAGGTTTGCATAGAATTGCGAGCTAGGTAAAGACATTTGGCCAAAACATTTGGCTTTGTATCTGATAGAGAAAGATGCTGCTGGTTTAGTGAAGGACATGTGCATTTGATAGTTGGTAAATTCTTATATATTATATGTCTTGAGCCAGCAGTGTGCCCAGGTGGCCAAGAGAGCCAATGGCGTCCTGGCCTGGATGAGGAACAGTGTGGCCAGTAGGATGAGGGAGGTTATTCTGCCCCTGTACTCAACACTGGTCAGGCCACACCTTGAGTACTGTGTTCAGTTCTGGGCTCCTCAATTCAAAGGAGATGTTGAGGTGCTGGAAGGTGTCCAGAGAAGGGTGATGAAGCTGGTGAGAAGCCTGGAACACAAACCCTATGAGGAGAGGCTGAGGGAGCTGGGGTTGTTTAGCTTGGAGAAGAGGAGGCTCAGGGGTGACCTCATTGCTGTCTACAACTACCTGAAGGGAGGTTGTAGCCAGGTGAGGGTTGGTCTCTTCTCCCAGGCAACCAGCAATAGAACAAGGGGACACAGCCTCAAGTTGTGCTGGGAAAAGTACAGCCTGGATGTTAGGAGGAAGTTCTTGCCAGAGAGAGTGATTGGCATTGGAATGGGCTGCCCAGGGAGGTGGTGGAGTCACCGTCCCTGGAGGTGTTGAAGAAAAGCCTGGATGGGGCACTTGGTTCCATGGTCTAGATGACTGGCTAGGACTGGGTGCTAGGTTGGACTTGATGAGCTTGGAGGTCTCTTCCAACCTGGTTGATTCTATGATTTGGCAGCTGCTTAGTCTGTTTGAAAGAGGAAGCCACAATTCAGTCCTTGCAAAGGACAAGGCCCACAGCTGTAGTTTGTAGACACTTTGGCTTAAGTGATTTGGGAGATCCTGTATAGTAGTGCTGTTTATTCCACGGGTCATGGTATCTTTCTTTCTGTTTTAAACCAGTCTGTCTAGGAAATGCAGACATTTTGTATTTTTGTTTGTACAGTTACTGTACATATTCTTTGTTCTGGGTGGTTGGTTTGTTTATATTATTAACACATCATCTGTTATATGGAATAAAAGTAATCTTTTCTTATGTCATATATTGAATCTTAAGACCCCAAATTTAAGCAGTTGGCTGTTACCTTCTGTATCTGTAATTGAGACAGAAAATGTAGGAGTCTAGTGGACTTCACAGCAGTTTGCAATTGCGTCTTTTGACTCCAGGCTTTATTTCCAGTTTCTATCGCTGCTAGAATTCTTCCACCCCATCTTTTCCCCTCAGCAGGTATCTGTTTCCCTGGCATTTCCATACTACTTTTCTCTAATCCCCATTTGTGTTGGCTGTCCCTGCCACCTCATCTCTTTATGCCAGTGAGCCACTGTTGCAGCATTGCGTGCTCAGTTCTTGTGCTGTTCTCTGCAACAGCTCCCAGTCAAGAGCATGAGCGACCATAAGTGAAATCCTGCTCAGCTGCTTCAGTTTACAGGTGGGGCACCCTCAGTGGCTGAGCTTAATGCATGCTTTTTTCAACTGATGCATGGATAGCAGGTAAGGATGGTTACAAGAGTTCATTGTGGGCAGGATAATGTCGTGCTGCAGGCCTCCCCAAAAGGATGCCTGTTAGTAAGATTCTTCCTTGCCAACTCCCTTTTATTTTAAAAAGGCTTCTAACTTAATTACATTTTCAGGAAAATGACAGCCACCACTGGTTCAGATCAAGGAGACTGCTTAATCTAGTTAACACAACTGTGTTCACCCTAGATGGAATTAAAAGTCTGTAAAAGAAGCTGTGTGCAGTGAAATGCTAAAGTACATACTGGGAAAAGGGAAGAGTTTCTAGCTTCTGGTAATCAACCCTGGAAGATGGGATATGGTAAGGATGGAGAAGCCTGCTGTAATTATGGAAATCTGCAATAAAATCCAGACTCTGTTAAACATGAAAAAAAAGCTCTGTGGGCCCTCTCTGGTTCTTTTTGTTCCTTTCAGAGAAGCAAATATTTTAAGATTGCCAGGGGGTGGCAGTTACTGGCCCAACCATAGTGATATGGCTGACGAAAGAAATAGGATTATTCTGCTGCACTTGGCAGTCCATCTCTTGTTTTCTGTTTCCATGGATATCTTGGATACAGGGAGGGGGTTAATGTAGAATTAACATTTCCCAATGTATGAATAACTATACCAGAAAATTCCTGTTGAGCTCTAAAGCCCATTCCTTCTTTTTTTTAAAGCAGTCTGCATTTGTAGCTTCAGTATCATATTATTAACAATAGATCCATGGTAATTTATCCCTAATGTTTTGCAGTGTGAAGTAGTATGATTTAATAGCACACTCTTCTGAATGATGGGGAAATAGAAATCCAATATGAAAGGTATTGGTAGCATCCTGTATAGAGCAAAACTTAGTGAGGGCATTTGGCTTTGAGTTCGGTTGTTTGCAGTACTTAATTGTGGCCATCACTGTACTTCCTCTCACTGGATTATAAAGCTGTAGCCATTACTAGAAAAATATTGCAGCACATAAAATGATGGCTGTGTTATACATGTTTAAAGTCTTAGTGAATTTGGAAGCTGTAATTACTCAGTTTTATTCACAGAAGCGGGTTTTATCTTCTGTTATGTAAGTATCTACAGATCTCAGAGTATGTTCTGTGACCTTTTGAGGTTATTTATCTTGTTTCTTGTATGCACTAGAGCTTGTGTGCTTTAATCTGTGTTTGTTGAGAAGCTGCCAAATTGCCTCTTCTCTTCTGTGGCAATCTATCTGTGTGTGTGTGTGTGTTTGTTTTTTCTTCCTGTGTAATCCGTGTTCTGATTGATGTATTAAAGGTTTTGTAGAAAAAAATGAGCCATCTGTGTCAGTATTTGCTTATGAATCATATTTTATGGTATATTTAAACACCTGTTAAGACCTTATAAATACTCAGCTGTTGTATGTAAAGATATGTATTTAAATGAATGTTAAAATGTACTTTAGCATGTGATATGTGAGGCTTTTTCCATTTATGTGCTCCCTTGATTTGTTAATCTGAGCCTTTCAGGTCCAGCTACGTAAAGTGTTGACAAATCAATGCAGATTAAATAAATCTGATTTGTTCAATTTTCTTGTGTGTGTAAGCAGATCTGAAGGACTGAGAACAAGGAAGTCTTTTGAAATACTGGAATAAGTAACTATTGCTGATGCAAGATCTGATTCTGCACCAGAGAATTGAAAGAAAAAAACCCCATTGACTTCAGCATCACTAGGACTTGCGTGAGGGAAGTCAGTGCCAAGACTTGATGACAAAACAGCACATGCAGATTATGCTTTCATATCTTAAGTACTGATGTAAAATCAGAAGCTCTCAATTTCAAAATTCAAGAGGAGACAGACTTCTTTTTTAAAGACTGGATGAGGCACTTAGTGCCATGGTCTAGTTGACTGGATAGGGCTGTGTGCTAGGTTGGACTGGATGATCTTGGAGGTTTCTTCCAACCTGGTTGATTCTATGATTCTTTCATCAATACCAGTTTCAAAACTCTTCTGCTGCTTAAGGTTGCACTGTGTTTTCTCCCCATGTGAACACATATCAAAAAGCCTGTTGATTTTTATCCTGAGATGGTGAAGCATTTACCATCAAGCAGAACAATTATGCATTAGTGTATACTGAATTACTTTGAAGTGCGGTCTGGTTGTTAGTAAAGAGTTTGCTTGAAACTTCCCTTAGAAGCAAATGTTTTATTCTTTAAAAATGTGTGTTTTAAAAGCTATTGAAATTAGCCAAAATATTTACTGTGCATATAAATGTATGATTTCCCCTTTGTGCTCGTTTGAAGCTAGCTAGAATGTTTTGGTGAGAAGAACTAGATTACAGGCTGTGAAAGGAAAACAATGGTGAGGTCTACTTCACTCACAGGCTCGCTGAGATGTATAAAAACAGAAGTTGAAACACAGATAACACAGACACTCAGCACTTGTCTCGCTTGGGCTGCTGCTGGGGAACTGGCTGAACTGCATCTTACTCTCTAACCTCACCCTCCATTGTGGACTAATCCACTTTGCTTCCTAACCCCCTAACTCTATTCTTCCTTGGGACTGGGGTAAGGTTGAGAGGGGTAGGGGGAAGGTGAGGGGGTGGTTGAGAGCCCCTCCTGGGGACTCAGGTTTCTGGGAGGGCTGTTGTGTTTCTGTACTACCTTTTTACCTTGTCTATTTCTGTCTATAACTGTATATACTGTAAATATCTTCTTGTATATTGTGCTAGCTGTAAATATAAGCTTCATTCATATTTCCAGAGCCAGCTGAGTCTAGTCTGGGTGATTTCTAAAGTGGGGGGGGGGGTGTGTGGGGAACACCCAAACCACCACACCCTTTCTCTCTTATTTATAGTATATTTAGAGACTTTTTCTTACTAGTATATTTTGTTATACTAGAAGCCTCAGGTCTGTGATGGTTTGGGAGTCGTGTGTGTGTGTCCCCCCCAGATTCACCCAAACTAGACTCAGCCAGCTGGAAGTTAAGGAATGAAGCTTTATATTCACAGCTTAGCACAATATGCAAGCAGATAGTTACAATATATTCCAAATATTTACAGCTATATACAGAAATATACAAGCTAAAAGTAATACAGAAACACAATACCCCTCCCAGAAATCAGAGTGCCCAGGAAGGGCTCTTAACTGCCCTTCCACCTTCTTCCCACCACCCCCTGCCTGCCCTTATCACAGAGTCTACCTTGCATGCAGGGTGAGTTGGAAGGATCGACAAGGGGTGTTAAAAGCAGAATGATTAGTTGAGTTACACAGATCCAAGCAGAAGCAGGGGAGAAACACAATCTGTCTCTTTTGATGTTTGTGTCCTCATTTTTATACATCTCAGCAAACCTATGAATGAAGTAGACATCACCATTATTTTCTTTCCACAACCTATAATCTAATGTTTCTCACTGAAGTATTCCAATTACCCTCAAACCAGCACAGGTAGAATCACTGCCCTCTTTTGTTACGCCGTACAAAAGCGTTCTCATTCACCTCTGCTATGAGGACAGGCTGAGAGAGTTGAGGCTCTTCAGCCTGGAGAAGAGAAGGCTTCGAGGAGACCTTAGAGTGGCTTTCCAGTATCTGAAGGGAGCCTACAGGAAGGCTGGGGAGGGACTATTGACAAGGTCTGGTAATGTCAGGACGAGGGGGAATGGGTTAAAGCTGGAGGAGGGGAGATTTAGACTGGATGTTAGGAGGAAGTTCTTTCCAGTGAGGGTGGTAAGACACTGGAACAGGTTGCCCAGGGAGGTTGTGGATGCTTCCTCCCTGGAGGCATTTAAGGCCAGGCTGGATGAGGCCTTGAGCAACCTGCTCTAGTGGGAGGTGTCCCTGCCTATGGCAGGGGGTTGGAGCTGGATGATCCTTGAGGTCCCTTCCAACCTAAACCATTCTATGATTCTGTGATTCTATAACAGGAAAAAAAAACAAACCAAACCAAACCACTAAAATGCTGATTTTTGTGCAGGTTGTGTGTAGCTGTACTCCAGTGCAGTCTGTTCAGTAAGTGTGATAATGTTTTGGCCCTGTGTGCTACTCTGGGCAAGGCACTAGGATTCAAGAAAGATGTGGATCGGTTGATCTATGGGCAATGAGGCAGATAAAAGATATATACAAAATGTGATCTTTTCAGAAGTCTGAACAAACCATGCTTACATACTCTTGGGACAAACAGATTTACGGTATCTAAACAACTGTAGCATGGAGAAAGGCAGTAATCAACTTTGTGTTTGTAATGGATAGGACAGGAAGCTTGGACTGTGGGTTAGATATTTAAGAAAGGAACAGAAAAGAAAGAGGCTAACAGAAAACTAAGAAAGAAAGGGCAAAAAAATTCCAAGTGGCAAGAATAGTGAGCCCTGGAATAGACATCAGAGAATACCCTTTCCCAGCCAAAGCTTAGCCATGTCCAGTTCATACCTATTTGCTCTTTTACCAATATTCTCTTTAAGTGAAGCAACTCTGCTCCATCTTTATGTCAGAGGGGTCAAGAGTAAAGATCGATCACATTTTACTATAAGCAGATAGTGAAGCTAGATCCTTATATCACAACAGATTCACTTTTCCTGCTAATGATTCCCTGAATCAGACTGGATGTGAGGAGGAAGTTGTTCAGCATGAAAGTGTGCATTTTATGTTCCTAATAGTCAAAATGTTTGCCCTGTGATGCTTTATCAGTAAATAACTGAGTAAATATTCTCCATATACCATATGAAATTCCAAGTCCTTTGTAGTTTACCTTCTCAACTAGCTTCTAAAAAGGTTTATATTATGCTTCTTACCAGTTTCATTTAAAATAAAAGAATAATGGTTTTAGGACAGAAGATAGAGTAACAAGGGTAGAGGAATTAGCTGGACTGTGGCTGAATATAAACTACCTGAAGAGAGGCTGTAGCCAGGTGGTGGTTAACTTGGTAATGCAAACCTCTCAAACAGATTTTAATCTCTCTTGTAGAGAGAGACATGGAAAATTGTGGGAATCTGATATCTTCATGCTGGAATAGATTTCCTGGAGACTTTCAAGAACAGACTGAACAAATCTGCCTGGATAGCCTTTGAATAGGGCTTGGACTACTTGACCCAGTGTCCTCCTCTGTGCCTCCCCTTGTTCTATTTTCTGTCTTTTAAAAATAATTTTATTAAACTTGAATCCCTTAAGGATCTATACCCACTGTAACCCCAAATTCGGTATGAATATATCAGCTGCAAGGTTCCTGGTTCTTTATTTGCAATAAAAATTTGCAGGCCAGTAAGCACCACTGTCCAATGGCTGGCTGTGTTTTGGTATTTATGCACTCCAAATTGGGATCACTTTGGTGCTGTTTCTGCTTCTGTGTGCTGGAGGAGTAGCTGTTTACCTAATGGAACAGCTTCCTACAAAGCAATCAAGAAACAGTTCTGTTTCAGAGGCCAGGTCTGCCTCTTCACTTCGTCTCTTTTCAGATGCACCTTCGGAGTACAGGTGGTGTTAAGAAGGAGGTGAATATCTGGAAAATGCCAATTTAGGGGTACAAGATACATTTACATTCAGTCTGGGATTATACTTGCTGCCTGTGAGTCAGCAGTGTCAAACAACTCTGCAGCAGAAGAGAAAATGATAAAATAAGAAGGACAGAAGTGACAAAATGAGTGCAAATGATGTAATCAACATTTCTCCTTGTATCAAAATAGTTATTTCAAACCCTAATGAGTTTTGCCAGTCAGCAGTGGTGTTTTGAAGTATATTACATTAATAAGCATTCATTGAATTGTGTTAGTTTTGATATAGTGTTAATTTTCAGTAATGCTGCATTAATATCTAGGTGATATCACTGATACTGGAAAAGGTTAAATAGGAATTTGAAGATAGGAGTGAAAAGAAAAGCCTTTTTATTTTATGAAGTGAGATCATATGAGGGAAATATGTTGTTGTAAAACAGAGTTCTTCTGATCCAGTGTAGAAAGGCTGAGTGACTACTGAAAATGGGGCATTGGTTTGTAATGGAGATGTGTGATCCTGTGTAGTTTACTGCTGCTAACTTATTTATCTTGGCACTGATTCATATCCATTAGAAATTTTCAAGTCTTGCAGGACCCTGGAATCATATAGGTTAAACTCTGTAATAATAGGCATTTTCTTGACTTTATGCAGCTACCTTTATATTAAGTTAGTACCTACCACAGAGTGCATCTTCTAGAAGTGTTTGGTCTTCGTTTACAGATGTGAAAGGACAAAGAAGCCATGTTGCTCTCCAACCTCATCAGCAGCTAATGACCCTCATTGCTGAAAAATGTAATTAAGCTCCATTTCTAATATAAATTTGTCTGGCTTCAGTTTCCAGGCATTGCCTCTGGTTTCTGCTTCAGAGCTTCAATACTTTATACTTAGTAAGATGTTTATACTCTCTAATGAAGCCACCTTTCAGTTCTCTTGTTCTAAACTAATCGGGCAGCTCTTTAACTCTGGCTGTAAGGCATTTATTTCCTCTAGCTCTTTGTTATTACTCCATCTGTATGAATTGTGTTGGTTGTATTTTTATAAGAAGATTTAAGAGAGAGCTGCACTGTTAACATCTGCCTCCACAGTGCAATGCAACATCCTAAAATCAATTCTCTTGCTATTTTCCTGTTGATTTATTGAAGGATTGCTCCGTGCCTCTTCATTTATGTTATCATCTTAGGAGCTTAGATTCATGAACCTACAGGCTCAGTAGGAGTTTTTTAGACATGTTCCTCTTCAGAGCATGTGTAGAGTTCTACAGAATAGGTTGGAATATTTTATGTCCAGCCATAAAGTTTATATTTGCTGGAATAAGTTAATTGTGTCTCAAGAAAGCCAAGTCCTGGAATGATGACTCTGAGTGCTAACTCTGCCAGACAGAATTTTTCAGATTTTCTTCCTGTATTTGTTAAGAGATCAGTGGTGAAAATGCTGAATATGATTAGACTTGCAACTTGAGAGGAAATGTACCTTCACAATGGCAACTGTTTTTATATGCTTAGGGCTTTGTCTGTGTAGTGGTTTTTAATCAAACTGTTGAAGGTGTAACCTCCTTCATCTGTGTCCCATACATGTTTTTTTCAGAAAGAAAGAAAGGTAGCTCACCTTCCATAGTACTGAAACCTTGCATGGGAACTTAGTGAAATATAGGGGAGTCTGGTAGGAGCAGTATCTAAGGGTCTGGGCTTTTTTGTTTTACATAAAACCCCCAAAGATACTTGTGAATTTCTGCTATGGCTTTTGCTGTATTTGCTACTATGGAATCATATCATAGAATCAGCCAGGTTGGAAGAGACCTCCAAGACCATCCAGTCCAACCTAGCACCCAGCCCTAGCCAGTCAACTAGACCATGGAACCAAGTGCCTTATCCAGGCTTTTCTTCAACACCTCCAGGGACGGTGACTCCACCACCTCCCTGGGCAGCCCATTCCAATGCCAATCACTCTCTCTGGCAACAACTTCCTCCTAACATCCAGGCTGTACTTTTCCCAGCATAACTTGAGACTGTGTCCCCTTGTTCTGTTGCTGGTTGCCTGGGAGAAGAGACCAACCCCCACCTGGCTACAGCCTCCCTTCAGGTAGTTGTAGACAGCAATGAGGTCTGCCCTTAGCCTCCTCTTCTCCAGGCTAAACACCCCCAGCTCCCTCAGCCTCTCCTCATAGGGTTTGTATTCCAGGCCTTTCACCAGCTTCGTCGCCCTTCTTGTTAGCCATACTAGGTCTGCTGATAACAAGACACCACACAGCTACCTGGAATGTTACATACAGCAGTGTCTGTATCAAATGATGATCTGCTTTCATGAATTCTAATGCTGTTTTAAATGCTAATTGATGGTGATCATCTCTTTAAAGTATCTTCCAAACCGAAGTCCCCCTAATCAGTTTCTGTTTCCAGATTTTACATGTGCATGTTTTCCTGCGTTTTAGTCTCACTTGGTTATGTGCAGTACACCCCTGATGGTAACAAGCATAGGTAATCCATGTGTTTTTAGGTTCAGAGTTATTGGTAGCTTCAGCAGTTGTGGTTGCAGACAATTATTGTGGGGGGGTGTCATCTGACTGCTATTGGTATAAATGCATTTGGTCACCTGAATTGTACTTCAGATTCAGTTTACATTGACTTCCATGACAGTTAAGTGCCTCAATACTTGGAGAAGATGGTAGCCACTGTGCATTTTATCTTCTGGTTTAGGGTCAGTGTTTCTAAGTACAGATTTATTGTATAGTTTGGTGAAATGGAATCTGCCTTATCACTTCATTTCTTGGTCATAAGGAAAGAGGAACTTTGTTTTACAGAGGTTCCAAACACTTTCCTGCATTGTTGCTTACATCAGAGCTTGTATTTAAGAAAATCGCCTGAAGCTGCTTTTGAGTGCTGGCTTGTGATAATTGCGGTGGATAATTGCCCTCACTTTAAGGACAAAAAGAAAACCTCCAACTATTTTTGCTCCAAGTTTGTCCAGCTTAATCTTTAAGCTATTAGGTCTTGTTTGACCTTTGTCTGCTCTACTAAGAGTTTGTTTTGAAACTTCAGTTCCCACAGGTACATACTTCCAGGTGAGAATTGAACTCAGTTGCTCCCTTCTTGCTGTGATAGTGTTCTGAGTGAGATGCATTGTGTGCAGTCTTACTAATTCTTAAAGTTCTTCTTCTTTTTTTCTTTTGACATTTAGAATTGTGCTTATTGGTAGGGTCACAGATTCCTCTCTCTCTCTCTCTCTCTAGATGTAGAATTTTATATTCATCTTTATGGTTTCATGCTTGATAGTTTATTCAGTGAACGTGTAATATGTTTATTTAACAACCAAGTGTAGTTTATATCTTTGACTGTTAAATCATAGGTATGTTGTTGTATTGTGGTTCTGCTTTATTGCAGTAGTTGCTCCTAAAAAAAAAAGGTTCCTGTAAAGTGGAAAAATGCTTTTAGGAGCATTTTTATGGTGGTCATACCTTTTTTAGCCCTGCATGTGAATGAGGTAATCACAATCAGAGATCTGCTAAGCAAATTAGACCTGCACAAGTCTATGGGGTTGGATGGGGTACACTCAAGGGTGCTGCAGGAGCTGGCAGATGCGCTCACCAAGCTGCTCTCCAATATTTACCTGTTGTCCTGGTTAACTGGGGAGGTGGCAATGGACTGGAGGGTGGCAAATGTAGCACTCATCTACAAGAGAGGAAGTAAAGAGGATCTAGGAAACTATTGACCTGTCAGTCTGACCTTGGTACCAGGGAAGGTCATGGAGCAGGTCATCTCAAAGGCTATTACAAACCATATAGAGAACAACCAAGTGATCAAGCCCAGTCAGCATGGGTTCATGAAGGGCAGGTCCTGCCTGATGAACCTGATCATCTATGACAAGATGATTGGGATTTTGGATGAGGGAAAGGCTGTTCATATTGTCTACCTAGACTTCCAAAAAGCCTTTGACACTGTTTGCCCACATATTCTGGTGGACAATCTGACTGCTCATGGCTTGGCAAGCACAGCTCTGCTGGATAAAGCACTGGCTGGGCAAAAGGGCTCAAAGGGTGGTGGTCAATGGAGTTAAATCCAGCTGGCAGATGGTCACAAATGGTGTCCCCCAGGGCTCAGTGGTGGGACCACTGCTGTTTACCATCTTTATTGATGACCGTGATGAAGACATAGAGTATGTCATCAGTAAGTTTGCAGATGACACCAAGTTGGGTGACAGTGTTGATCTGCAGGAGGGTGGGGAGGCTTTACAAAGGGACATGGATAGGTTGGATCAGTGGGCCAAGGTCACTGGCATGAGCTTCAATAAGGCCAAATGCCAGGTCCTACACTTGGGCCACAACAACCCCAAGTAATGCTACAGGCTTGGGGAAGTGTAGCTGGAAAGCTATCTGGCAGAAAGGGACCTGGGACAACTCACTATGAGCAAGCAGTGTGCCCAGGTGGCAAGGAAAGCCAATAGCATCCTGGCTTGTATTAGAAATGCTGTGCCCAGCAGGAGTAGGGAGGTGATTGTCCCCTTATACTCAGCTCTGGTGATACACCTTGAGTATTGTGTTCAGTTTTGGCCATCTCATTATAAGAAGGATGTGGAGGTGCTGGAGCAAGTGCAGAGGAGGGCAACGAAGCTGGGGAAGGGCCTGAAAAATAAACCTCGTGAGTGACTGAGGAAGCTGGGAATGGTTAGTTTGAAGAGGAGGAGGCTGAGGGGAGACCTCATGCCTGTCTACAGCTACTTGAAAGGACACTGTGGAGAGGCTGCTGCTAGTCTCTTCTCATGTGGATATACTGATAGAACAAGCGGGAATGGCCTCAAGCTGTGACTGGGTAGGTTTAGACAGGGTATTAGGAAGCATTTTTTCACAGCAAGAGTGGTCAGGCATTGGAATGGGCTGCCCAGGGGGATGGTTGGGTCACCAGCTCTGGATGTGTTTAATAGTTGTTTGGATATGGTTTAAGGGTGAACTTTGTAGAGCAGGGATAACAGTTGAACTTGATGATCCTGAGGGACTTTTCCAACCAGAATGTTTCTGTGATTCTGTGATAGCAACAGATACAAAATGAGTGGGGAGACTTCACACATCTTTTTATCTCTCACATTTAATTTTTTTTAACCTGTTTTACAGTTTACTTGTAATTATACTTCACATTGTTACTTCACTACTAATTGCTTTAGTAGTGGGAGTCACTTATGTGCTTCCATTTGAATCAATGCTAACTACTGTGACCAGTACAGAAAGTAATTGCCTGAGTCGTGCCACTCTCCCTTGAATGCCTCTGCCTGCACAAAAGAGGTGTAATAGGAAAATGCATTTCATTCAGATAACCCCAAACCTCATTTTTATCCTTGGTATCACAACTGTGGCCATACCTATCTTTGAGATGCCTTCAGTCCCATTTGCACCTACATCTCAGCTTGTACACTTGCATATTTCATGCTCTTCCCTAACTTTGGGGTGCAAAATAATGTGTTATTAGCATGCAGTGGCACGTGAATGTGAAGAAGCTGGAAGCTTTGGGAATATTATTGTGTAAAATGAGAGCCACTGGAAACATTTGACTGGTTAGCTTTCATTATCTGTGTCCTTTTTTTTTTCACTATTAAGCATGTTGTAATGTGTTACCAGATTTAGCATTTGATCTATGTGAAAGACTGTTTGCCTCAGGATTCAGCTGTCGCTTGCTGCTAGAGATGTGGGATCTGAATGCCTGTATTTGGGTCATTCTTAAGTACCCTGGAAAAGCACTGGGAATGAAAAAACTTTGTTGTTGTATAAGAGTAATTTTTAGTCTATGGGTCCTCCTCTGAATCTGTGGTAAGTGTGGATATTTCTGTGACCTTTTTGCTTTGGTTTTGTTACGGTGTGGATTTCTTTGTGGGTTTTGTGAGGTTGGAGTTTCTCTAGTTTTTGTTGTAAACTTCTGTGCAGTTATTGTCTCCCTTTCAGGTGGGAGCAAGAAGTCTGCTAGATGCAGTGAGATATCATTCATAAATGTTCACAGAAAGCTTTGTTAGCCAGTTCTTATAAATAACTGGAATTACAGTTGTGTTTAAAGGAACAGTGTTGAAACTCTTGTTTCTCATAACTATGATCCTGAACGTGCGTCCAGAACTCAGGCTCTGTGTGATATGCACACAATATTAGAGCATGGAATTTCACAGTATCACAGTATCATCAGGCTTGGAAGAGACCTCACAGATCATCAAGTCCAACCTTTTACCACAGAGCTCAAGGCTAGACCATGGCACCAAGTGCCATGTCCAATCCTGCCTTGAACAGCTCCAGGGACGGCGACTCCACCACCTCCCTGGGCAGCCCATTCCAGTAGCCTGTATTTGTGATGTTCTTGCTGGTCCTGAGAGGGAAGAAAGATGCAAAGTACATGTAGTGAAGGCTGTCTAAATGATTTCAGTGGTGGAGAGGTGAGGGAACATTTTTATCTCAAAGGCTGTGTGTTGAGTTCACGAGGAGTGATTCTGGGAGGAGAGTGTTGACTGAGATACGTAGGAATTCAAAGTTTTTTAGTAAAAGCCATGTAGAGGAATATCTAATTTGAGGCTGATAGGTCAGCTCTGGCAGTTCTTTACATCCTGACAAACTTGTTTTCTGCTAAGGATACATGTTCCAGTTATTTGAGAGAAATGTAATTGGAATTGTTCTAGAAACAGCCTTGAGGAAGGAAGGGTTAGGGAATATAGAGTTATAAAATTTACATATAGCAGCAAAAGATAAACCAGAGGATGCGCGATTCTATGGCAGTTTAAAATGATATGCCAAGTGTGCTGGTTTGAAGCTGGTTAGAATGTTTTGGTGAGAAGGACTAGATTACAGGCTGTGAAAGGAAAACAGTGGTGATGTCTACTTCGCTCATAGGCTTGCTGAGATGTATAAGAATGAAAAAGCAAAACATAGATAATCACTCCACTGGACACATCTCTCACTTGGGCTGCTGCTGGGGAACTGGCTGAGCTACATCTTACTCTCTAACCTCATCCTCCATTTTGGACTAATCCACTTTGCTTCCTAACTCCCTGGCCGAACCTCCATTCTTCTTTGGGGCTGGGGTAAGGTTGAGAGGGTCAGGGGGAANCGGGGGACACCCAAACCACCACACCAAGGCAGATGGTTTGAGCACAGTGACCACTCCAGGCTCTGCTGGCTCTGAACATCTCTTACTCCACTTCTGGGCATCAGGAGGGATATGTGTATTGTTTTTTGCAATCCGCAAGTTCCTCCCGAGTTCAGCTAAGAACTGTTTGCGCTGGCACAGTTTTCTCCAGGTACATGTGAGGCTGTGTTTTAGCTTGCTGTATTCCTCTTGTGGTGCAGGAGAGGGCCCAGGCTGACTTTTGGATCACTTACATGTTTGCAAGAAGATACTTACAGAGGAAAGAAAACATTATTGTCGGCAAATCTCTTTGTGCTTTGGGGCAGTGAGGCAATAGAACTTCCAACATCTTTAATCTTCTAAAAATTTAGCAGAAGGAAGTTGTCTGTCTCACATGGTTTCAGTAGCCTGGTCACTAAAGTATTTTGCTGGCCTGTTTAGAAGGGAAAGCATAAACCAGATTTGTAGAGGTATGACAGAGGTGCAGATACTAATCTTATGTGAAGCAGAAGTTGATTTATTAACGTATGGGAAAACATTTTAAAATGAACTGCTTGAATTCTTTGGGGTTTGACTTTTACAAGATTAGTTAAAAATTAGTGACAATAGATAATTCTAAATCTCTTGACTTAGTGCCTTTTCATAGAATTGTAGAAGTGTTTGGATTGGAAGAGACCTTGAAGATCATCTAGTTCCAACCCCTTTGCCATGGGCAGGGGCACCTTTCACTAGGTCAAGTTGTTCACGGCCCTGCCAATCTGGTCATGAACATTTCTAGGAATCATAGAATGGTTTAGGTTGGAAAGGACCTCAAGGATCATCCAACTCCAACCCCTGCCATAGGCAGGGACACCTCCCACTAGAGCAGGTTGCTCAAGGCCTCATCCAGCCTGGCCTTAAACGCCTCCAGGGAGGAAGCATCCACAACCTCCCTGGGCAACCTGTTCCACTGTCTCACCACTCTGACTCCTTTTCTAGAAGTTATCACACCTTAGCTAGGGAGCAATGTTGAAGATTAGCTCAGTTTAGTCAGAGATGAGCAACCTAACTATTACGATAAAGTAACTTGGTACAGCAGGAGTTTGCATACCTCTAGAGGATTGTGAACTGTGCTGAGAGGGTGACTGTTCAGTCTGGGCAGTCTTGCCCCTTGGAGAAGGCAGGTGTCACCAGCTGTCAAATCTGTAGTCCTCCCAAACCATGGGAAGCTGGTAGCAGATTCATCTCAAGCTGTGGTTCAGTTCCTTCCTCTGAAGGGCACATGGTGGAGATTGGGAGCACTTTATCACTATACACTATTTGACAATTTAAATGTCCCTGAAGCCAAGTGTAGAGCTTTGTAGTTAATGCAATTTTGTCTTACATATAAGTTCCTTACTTTCTCTTTTACCCTTCCTCCTTTCAAACAAAACAGAGTATGATGAACACAACTGAAAGAAATGTGCTGTGGGAAATGGGAAGCAGATAGAAAGCTGGTTTTAAGCTAACAAACCAAAAATCAGTATTGTAAATAAAACATTGGATGAAAATGTTAACCTGTTTTTGCAAGTTGTCCACTTCTCCAAGAGCATGGTACTGCCTCTGTTACTGCTTCTCTTACCCCTTGTTTTACTGAATTATAATTCCTCAGGTTTTGTTACTTCTGTTAAATCAAACTCATTAAAAAAAAACCCTCAATAAGTACACATCAAAGTTAAGAGTGAAGATTCTTTTGCTTACATTCCTTATATCCTTTTTTTCCCCCTTATATTTTAAGGGAGCAAGCAGGAGAAAAGAGGTCAAAAAATGAAAGCAGGGAAGCAGTCAGCTAAATCACGGAAATAATCAGGTTAGAGAAGGCCTTCGAGATTGTCGAGTCCAACCTATTACCTGAAACCATCTAATCAACTAAACCTTGGCACCAAGTGCCACATCTGGTCTCTCTTTAAGTGCGTCCTAACATCCAACCTAAACCTGCTCTGGCACAGCTTGAGACTGTGTCCCCTCATTCTGTCACTGGTTGCCTGGGAGAAGAGACTGACCCCCACCTGGCTACAACCTCCTTTCAGGTAGTTCTAGACAGTGATAAGGCCCCCCCCTTTTAATGAGAAAAATTGAATTAAACACACTGTTTAACTGAATTATTGTTTCAGCAAGTGTATTTTGAATGTTAAGAACAGATAAACAGAAGTGACACTAAAAGGAAGTATGGTTCATAAATGTGGATGAGAGTATAGTGAACTTATTAAGTGCAGAGGAAGATAAATGCCTCAAAAAAAAAAAGAAAAGAGAGAGTAAAAACTCTTGTTTTGTATAATGAAACTCCAAAGTAAATATTTGAAGCAAAGAATAAAATCAAACTGGTTTAAAGAATAAAAGAGAAACTTCAAGTGCAGGAAGTGTAATAGCATTAGTGTACCAAAGAGGAGGCAAGACAGCAAGGGGCTACTTGAAACAACAGAGTTACTACACTAATGTTAATTTAGATATATCTAATGCTGAGAATGTAATGAAACAAAAGTTAACTCTGGAGAGCTTGATGGCTAAAAAAAGCCTTTTTTATTAAAGGTAGTAGTAGTAGAGAGCCTGAACAAGTATGTTAGAGATGAGCTAGAGTGTCCAAATTAGGTAGGTAGATCTCATCTCAACACAAGGAATGTTTAAAGGAGAGGAAGATGCCCTTACCTCTGTTGCTAAGGGGAAGGAAATATTTACCTCAAACTCTTCCAAAGCTGATAGTCATTTCAATCATTGGATATTTTTTTTGGTCATTCATGATGTGCATCAATATTTTCCTATCTTTCTTGCAGCCTATGCCAATACTTTAAACTTTTTACCACTTTCCATTCAAAAACCTAGTATTTTTGTATTTTAGCCCTACCTTCTGCAGTTACATGGTAAGTAACACATTTGAGAGCTTTCAGAGCTTCACCCTATCAAATTTGGTGTCCTCTTTGACAAGCCTAGAAATTGAAATGCCCTTCTTGTCTGTTTAAGGCATGTTAGGTGTTTCTTGTATATGTATCTGTGTAAAGTTGTGAATTCTTTGATCTCAGTAATGATCTTATGCCAGCTGGCTGCTCATCAAATTGTGAAATGCTGTTGTGGCATGTTTCTGTGAGGAAATGTTATCTAGCTTCTGCCTGTATTAATTCTTTTTAATATGAATAATACAGAATACAGAAACTTCAGTAATAAAATCATATGAACTTGTTAATTGATGCACTTCTAGACAGGTGGCATTGGTGTTCTTTTGATCAATACATTAGAAGAATGGTAAGACCTAGTGAATGATTACTATGAGAAGAAATTTAGTGTAGTAAGACCTAGTGAATGAATACCATGAGAAGAAATTTAGTGTAGTTATCTGTGGGTACATCCTGACACATGTGGCCTGTGAATGTGGGATTTTTTCCTGGTGCAGTAGTATTTTTTTTCTCTTGTGCATAAGCAGCTTTCTGTATTCACTCCCATTTCTTAAGGGCTGCCTCAGCTCACCCACTCTAACCTTCACATGATAAGAGGTCCAACACATGCAGCTAACGTTCTGCAGGGAATCTGGAGGAGAAAACAGGAGTGGAAAGAAACTAGCTCCTGTTTTGAGAGCTGACGTTAGCAGTGGTTTCCAGCCTTCCCTGGGTGACCTGCCTTTTCCAGCTGTCTCTTCTGTAGCTCTGTGTACCTCTGCCGTGCTTTACCAACACGCAGCCTAAGCATGCACCAGTACAACATAAAATAAGGTACTCGATTTCCCTTGGGTTGACCTTAGGAGGTAAAGAGAGATGCTTATTCCCTTTCACCATTAGATGGAGCAAAGAGCTGTTCTCCCTCTTTAAGCCTCAGGGCTGGGAGGTCTTTGCTTAAGCTCCTCCTGTGAGCAATTGAAGCCTCATGGCTTAAGAGCTGTGTGTTTGCTTCAGTTCAGAAAGAAAAAAAAGCCCAATGCAGAATCCCAGTATGTTTTGCCTTATATGCAAAGTTGTAAAGCAAAGTAAATGAATACCATCTGTAGAATCAGAATCAACCAGGCTGGAAGAGACCTCCAAGATCAGCCAGTCCAACCTAGCACCCAGCCCTAGCCAGTCATCTAGACCATGACATTTAATGCCTCATCCAGGCTTTTCTTGAACACCTCCGGAGATGGTGACTCCACCACCTCCCTGGGCAGCCCATTCCAATGGCAAATCACTCTTTGGGAAGAACTTCCTCCTAACATCCAGCCTATACTTCCCCCAGCACAACTTGAGACTGTGTCCCCTTGTTCTGTTGCTGGTTGCCTGGGAGAAGAGACCAACCTCCACCTGGCTGCAGCCTCCCTTCAGGTAGCTGTAAACGGCAATGAGGTCTGCCCTGATCCTCCTCTTCTCCAGACCAAGCACCCCCAGCTCCCTCAGTCTCTCATCATAGGGCTTGTGCTCCAAGCTGCTCACCAGCTTCATTGCCCTTCTCTGGACACGTTCCAGCACCTCAACATCTCTCTTGAATTGTCTCAGTACGTTATGTTAATTTTATGAGGACAGTTGCTTGATCAAAATAGCATTTCTTTCTGGCTGTTTTTCCTCCTGAATTGTTTCTGGTAGGTGTAGAGTTATTTCTGCTTTCAGTTTGCAAATGAGCGCCAGGTTTGGTGCCTGGCTCCTGGCTGAGCTTTTCCCACTCTTGGTATTTGTCAGTGTATTCCCTCCAGTGTTTGTTTTTTTCCTATTTGTGAGTCCATTTTGGTTGGTTGTGTGTGTTGTGTTTTTGTGGGTTGCTTTTTGTATTTTTGGGGGGCGTTTGGTGTTTTTTTTCCCTCTTATTTTTTTTTTTCTTTTCCCTGTGCTGAAGTAGTATTTGACAATGAATATTTGATTCTGTAAATAGTTACTGATGTTCAAAGGCACCAGAGTCTCATACCCACAGCACATCCTGCAGAAGAGTAGAGCTGCTGTAAAACTGACTTTGAGGTATTCAGCATGTGTGTGAAGGTCAAAAGTAAACCTTGCTGCGTTCAGCTTGTCCTGCCTTATTTACAAGTGCATAGTCACAGCATATTAGAATAGAATAGGATAGAATAGAATCAAC